>ML829569.1:0-11573 GCA_009831015.1 Picea engelmannii | reverse complement strand
TTGCCATATAGGTTAGATTTCCCCCTAACTTAACAAAACTAAAATTAACTCCTAGACTTAACTTAATAATTCACATAGTAAATAGGGTCTACCCCCCTTGGCTTCCCTATGAGTAAGCCTAGACGAAAGAAGTCCAAATCGAGGTGACAAGTGGGTTTGGACTTGGGCATTGTGCCTCCAAGGACACACCAAGTGGATTGAGGCTTTTCCACATTTGCAGGTGTGTATAAGGACGATAACATGCTGTGCAATTTTATTTGTGAAAATAACCTAGCTGTAACGATAAATCAAAACATTTGTGGTTCATTTGTTAGGTTTAGAGGAAATTTCACAATATTCAATCCAATGGGTGTGGCCGGGGGGAAAGTCTCGAGTCAGGTAGCTGTCACCCGACACTCGACTCCTCCGTCTAGGCTAATTCCTAGCGAAGCCAAGGGGGGTAGTCCCTAATAAAAGAATCTAAGGCTGATTAAAGCTAAGTACAATATAAATCTAGGATTTAAATGAAACTAAAAGCAAATACAACTAATCTAGCAACATATAATGACACAATAAAAGAATTGCTTATGCGAAAGATATTGAGCAGATAAAGTACTTCAACACTAATGATAATGCTTGAAAGCAAATGATAGTACTTGAAAATAAATGCTGATAAGCAAAATGGAGATATTATAGACCAGTGCCAATGTATGTATCGCTGCGAAATGTATTGCAATGCTCTTGGTAAGTTTTATTAATTAAGGGTGATTGGTTGAATTAGTGGGTTAATTCAATGAGATGGACCGATAGTACAAGTCCACTCATGAGTGCAAGAGATTGTAAGTGTGAAAATGAAATCTAAACTAAGATGCATTTCCTTTAACTACTATCCCTTAGATGGGTACAAGCAAGATCGCAAGGAGTTCCAATGGGGAGAGAGCAAATCGCAAAGTATCCCCCTGAATTCACAAGTCGATTTGCTGGTATTGATCCCGTATCGAGTAATAATTGTTGAAGGTTTTCTCTAATTAAAAATACTCCACATGAATCAAATCCCTCTCTGGTTCATGCCGAGATCCAACAAGTTGGTGAGGTTGAGAGCATATAAGGGAAATGATGGGGAAGGTTCGTTACTTTGCAAAATGAAATACTGAAAATGAAACTAAGCTAACTAATCGAAGAAAAACAAATGTTTTGTGCTGCTTGGGTTTGTTTTAAGTTTATTTTAACTTGTTAAAATAGAAAATGGACACATGCAAAAGGCAAAATGCAAAAAAGGAGACAATCCCCCCAGGGGTGGGGGGATGAGAGGCCTAGTGGATTATACCACTGTAGCTTTTGAGCTACAATCTTTATGAAGAGTGTTTGATGGCCTTTTATAGGTCTAAGGCCAACAAACTTACAAAAAATTGATAGAAAAAGGTATTAAAAGGAAGGTTGTGTGCCTTGGGTGGTCCCGGATGCTCCAGATCCACAAAATTTTGGCAGCACTTCCTCCTATCTGTTTGCTAAACCTGAAAACACAGCAAGCTAAAGTGGAGAAATGTTGCCCAAAAGTGTTTTAGAAGTACCTGCAAAAGTTGTTAGTTCTAGCCCAAAAAATACCAAGTAAAAGCTATGCAAAAGTTAGTGAGAAATAACCAAGGAAGCAAGCGAAGTGCCATCTTTCTTAGTGGATTTTGTTTTCTGTTTGGGACAACAAACAACAAGGCACTAAGATTGCCAAATATGATATTTGAAGTTCTAAAAAAAGGGAATCTAACTTTTAGCCTTGACATTTTACTATGAAATGCTTGCTAAAAGACGAGACTTCTTATGCTAGATCTACTTTGTATGATGAAAACTTTAAAGTGAAATCTAGATTTAAGTTTTAACATGCATGCAAAAGTGTAATCTACTTTTGATTTACAATTAAAATAAAGATCTATTATGCATGCAAAGAACAGTAACCAAGAAATATTTAGATTTTTATGAAGGAGAGAGAAGCTTGGAGTTTGGAACCCTTCCGGTAGAATGTTGTGGGACTACGTCTCAAGAGGCTTGGAGCATGTAGAAAGTACAAGCTAGTTCGGCTATGTCTCCAACTGTGAGAACCTGTAAAGCTTAATAAAATCTTGCAAGAAGCCGTTAAATATTGGCGTTCCCTAGAAAAGAGACTTTGATAGCATGATCATTAACCGAAATAAACATGCAAATCTAATATCTCTAATATAGAAAGACAATAAGATCTAAAAAATATGTTGATGATTGCAGCGTTGTGTGACATTCTCCAGGTCGTTCTCCTCTGGACTGAGTTGAGTCGATTTGTGAGAGGGCCCATGTGATGGGTGTGTTGTTCTCCTCTGGACTGAGTTAAGACGATGTGTGCCCATGTGATGGGTGTGCGTCAGACTCTGGACTGAGTTGTTATGACGTGTGGTCTCTTGTCTACTCCTCTGGACTGAGTTGAGATGACTTGAGATGGTCTCTTACCTTGTACTCCTCTGGATTGAGTTGAGTTGGCTTGAGATGGTCTCCTGCCTTGGACTCCTATGGACTTAGTTGAGTTGGCTTGAGATGGTTCTCCAGATGGTACTCCTGTGGACTCAGTTGAGTTGATTTGTTGAGAGGGACATCCCTATGGCTGAGCACAAGTGGACGTGTCCCTAGTGGCTGAGCACTAGTGGACGTGTGAGATCCTTGCTATATTGTCTAAGAGTAAGATTTACTTGTAACCCTAAGTTTTGTATAAATAAGAGTGGATCTCCATTGTGGATCACACTCACTTGTCATCTCATGATTTCAGAAGTTGAGGTCTGAAATTATGAGGACTGGAGCTCGCACTTTTCTAAGAGCTAGTTTTCTCAGTGATAGAAGCACCCTATTGTGTGCTAGGTTTGGTGGTGGATGGTGGATCTTTTCTTGGCAGTATAGCAAAGGATTGTTGGGTTTTTCCCTTGGTTGAGAAGGGTTTTCCCAGGATACTTCTTGTGTTCTTGTGCATGATTATTCTTCTTGTGATCTTGGTTTACTGCAGCTTGTCTTGTGTTGCTGCAATCATTGTTTATGGTTCGGTTCATGCTAAAATGAAATAAACTACATATGCATCAGCTTAACCATCAAAATTCAACAAAATAAACTAATTTAGAAGGTCTTAATCTACTGGGTGACAATTGTTGATGATTACAGCTGCGTGAGACATCCTCCAGGACACAGACTTAGTGAGTCGGCCTGTGAGAGAGCCCACGAGTTGGGTGTGCCCATGAGATGGATGTGTCGTTCCTCTCTGAGACTGAGATGGAACACTATGTGCCCCTGTGTGGGGAGGATGCCCATGAGATGGGTGTGTCGTTTGAGATGAAACAATGTGTACCCCTGTGAGGGATGAAGGTGCCCATGTGATGGGTGTATCGTTCTCCTTTGTGTAGAGAGTTGAGACGATGTGGTACTCTAGATGATTCTCCTGTGAGACTTAGTGAGATAGAGATCTGTTGAGTAGGACGTCCCTGTGGCTGAGCACAGGTGGATGTGACCCTAGTGGCTGAGCACTAGTGAGTGTGTGTCCAGATGATTCTCCTGTGAGACTCAATGAGATAGAGATCTGTTGAGTAGGACGTCCCTGTGGTTGAGCACAGGTGGATGTGCCCCTAGTGGCTGAGCACTAGTGGGTGTGTGAGATCCCTTGCTATATTGTCTAAGAGTTAGATTTACCTATAACCCTAATTGTGATGTAAAGGGTACAGGTTGGGCCCACCATAAAGTGAAAGATAATTAATGTAAAAGATAATTAATATGGTAATTATTAATTATATTCTGAGTTATTGAGGTCGTCCCTATTGTGCCAATAGACACATCATTTGATGTGATAATTTTTGTATAAATAAAGGTGAATCCCCTTTTGAGGAAACACACTCATCATTGTGTCATCTCATGATTTCAGAAGTTGAGGTCTGAAATTATGAGAACTGCAACACCCTTTTGTGTGCTAGGTTTGGTGGTGGATGGGGGATCTTCTCTTGAGAATGTAGAAAAAGATTGCTGGGTTTTCTTCCCTTGTGTAGAAGGGTTTCCCAGGATATTTCTTGTGTTCTTGTGCATGGTTATTCTTCTTGTGATCTTGGTTTACTGCAGCTGTAGCTAATGTATTGCTGCAGTGTTTATGGTTCAAATAATTCTAAACAGAAAATGAATTAAACCTCATTCTTGAGCCAAACTTTAACATGGTATCAGAGCAGGTCCTGAAGATGACCGTTGAACAATTTGAAGGGGCCGGATCCTCCCTCTAATTTCTGTGGTAAAATTTAGAGCTGTCCGCAGGTCTATTAGCCTAGGTCAAGCCCTGGTTAAAGGAGACCGCAGCAAGGGAGAAACCCCACTAAGGGTTGTACCTTCCTTTTAAAATTCTGTCATGAATTTAAAAGCTGACCGAGTACTGTTTAAAGGGAGAACCATGGCAAGGAAGGGCCATGCTGCCGCAGCTAGAAGGTGCCTAACAACAACCTTAAATACAGACCTAATGGCCCTCTTAAACCACATACCTGATCCAAGTTTGCTAAGGGTATAAGGCTGAGGTTGAAGTCTGTCCTTATGGGCATTTTGAGGCCTGTTCTGAGGCAAATTTTGAAGCAAATTAAAACTGTTTTTGTGACAGAGTTAAGCCTGTTCTAAGGCTGTTCCGAGGCAAAGAACTACTGAGGCAAGTTAGGCCTATCTTGAGGCCTATTCTGAGGCAGCGAAAAAGTATCTTCCGAGGCAGTGAAAAAGGTATTTTTTTCTGAAGTGATGTTTGAGGCTAGTTCCAAATAAAACTAATTACAGTCCAGTCTTGTGGGCAGATCTGAGGTCTGTTTCTTTTTAAAGGTGATCTGAAGAAATTAATGAGCTTCAAACCTACACTGAAGCCTATTCTGCAACAAAGATAAGTCACAAGTCTGAGGCTGTTGAAGGCGAATTTTATATCAGTTTTGTGTGCAGAATTGAACAAAAGATAAGGCGGATCTGAGGTAGTCTTCAAGGCAGATTAAGCACAGATCTGGAGTTGTTTTCTAGGCTATACTTGGTGCAGGACTTAGGCAAATATTTGAGGCAGTTTAAGCACAGTTCTGAGAGCAGATCTGAGTATTCAAACAACATTCTTGGAGGAAAATCTGAGGAGCATTCAAACAACATCCTGAGGTGAATTTCTTGATCAGCTTTTATAAATTCTTGAAGTTTGGTCCAGGCCTATGCCGAGGCTTATTCTGAAGCAAACACAAGACTAGATCTAAGGCAGCGATGAAGATTTAGTGACAGAAAATTGATGAAGATTAGAAATGGATGTGCCATCCATTTGTCAAATCATCAAACATGAAGTACTATCTAGAATGATGAAAGCTTGAAGACAGTTGATGTGAGAGGTAACTTGCAGACTTCAAGAATGATCCTTGATGTGATATTTGAAGTGTGTGCTATAAGTGCACATTATTCAAGGAGACTAGACTTGCAGCTAGTAATGTGCAAAGAAAGCAACATTAGCCACCCCAAGAGAAGTCAAGGAATGCAAGCAAGAACGACGAGGATTTCTTCTCTATCTTAGCTTTCTCAGGAAGACCGAAAGCAAGACTGAGCATGATTGCAGACTAAGGTAAGTCTTGTACTACATTCCTTATTTGATTTCATTAACCTGTAGTTGCTTGCATTTTGATAATGAAGGTTATTATCCCTAGTGTGGGAGCTCTCTTGATGGACCATTATCCTTGGTACGGGAGTCCAAATTTTCTTGATTGATTATTATCCTAGACTCTAGTACGAGAGGCTAGAAAGTACTGTAGAGTCAGTAGAGGACCTGTGAAGACATGAGATGTCACTAGGTTAGCAACACAGAAAAAGGAAGATGTCTATCGGGAGTCACTTGACTCAGAGGGAGTCAAAATATTTGAGAAGAAGGAAGAGACAATACCTTCTCCCCCTTCAGCAGTTCAGAGGGAGACAACCATTGTTCCAGTTGATCCAGTTGCTCTAGTTGATATCCCCAGAGACATTGCAGTAGGCCATAAAAGGCCTGCTTGGGATCGACAAACTCTGCAGGAGGCAGAGGGACATGCAACTCCTCGAGGCACATTCCGAAAGAGCAAGAGACCATAGATATTTTCGAGCTATTTTTCAGCCATGAGCCACATCATTGATACCGAGTCTTCTTGTCATGAGGAAGCAACAGGTCAGCAGGTATGGCAAGATGCCATGACAGTAGAGTATCAGACCATCATGAAGAATGATGTGTGGGATATTGTTCTGAGACCAGAAGGGAAGTCTGTAGTGACTTCCAAGTGGATCTATAAGATCAAGTATGCAGCCGATGGAAGTGTCGAGAAGTACAAAGAAAGATTTGTAGCCAGACGATTTTCACAGGTAGAGGAAATTGATTATGAGGAGACAGTTGCCCTTGTAGCCCGATACACTTCCATCCGTACTATAATTGCACTCGCTGCATCCATGGGTTGGAAACTACATCAGATGGATGTAAAGACAACATTTCTCAATGGTGAGAATCGAGATTGAGGAAGGAGTTTACATCGAGCAGCCAAAGGGATTTGTGATACACGATGAGAAAACTCATGTGTGCAAGTTGAAGAAAGCCCTGTATGGACTAAAGAAAGCACCTCGTGCTTGGTACGAAAAGATGGATGGATTCTTGATGAGTTTGGGCTTCAGCAAGAGTGCTGCTGATCCAAAACTATATTATCATATTATTGGTAACCAGTGCCTAATCTTGGTCCTGTATGTGGATGACTTATTCCTCACCGATTCAGAAAGATTTATTGCTGAACGCAAGCGAGCATTGACTTCTGAATTCGAGATGAAGGATCTGGGTATGATGCATTACTTCTTGGGACTAGAAGTATGGCAGAGAACTGATGACATTTTCCTGAGTCAAGGAAAATATACAGTGGCGATATTGAAGAAGTTCGGTATGACAGAGTGCAAATCCATGCCTACACCGATGGTGATGGATTTGAAGAAAATGAATGATGCTTCTACTGATTCAGGGGAGATTGATCCACATTTGTACCGACAACTGATTGGATCATTGATGTATCTAGTTAACACCAGACCTGATATATGTTATGAGGTGAATGTACTTAGTCAGTTCATGAGTCAGCCGAGACAGATTCACTGGATAGCAACGAGCATGTATTGAGATATCTACGAGGCACAGTTGGATATGGCCTGAGATATGCCTCCAGTGTAGACTTGAGTTTGCAGGGATATGCCGACGCAGATTGGGTAGGGAGCGCAGTGGACCGAAAGAGCACATCCGGTTGTTGTTTTACCTTGGGGTCTGCCATGGTTTCCTAGTGCAACAAGAAACAAAGCTCTATGGTCTTGAGTACCGCAGAAGCAAAGTATATAGCATTGAGTGTGGCAGTCCGCGAAACAGTGTGGCTTCGCTAGCTCTTGACAGATTTATTTGATCATGAGATGGATCCTACCATTATTCATTGTGATAACCAGAGCTGTGTGAAGCTCTCTGAGAACCTTGTGTTTCACGGTAGATCGAAACACATTGAGATAAAATATCGTTATATCAGAGACGTGGTGTAGAGGAAAGCAATACACGTGAAGTACCTTCCTACACATGAGAAGATTGTAGATATCTTCACCAAACCGCTTGCCAAGACGAAGTTCAAGTACTTTTGTGAGAGACTTTGCCTGGTGGAGAATGCCTCCCTAGCTGAGAGGGAGTGTTGATGATTACAGCTGCGTGAGACATCCTCTAGGACACAGATTGAGTGAGTCGGCCTGTGAGAGAGCCCATGAGTTGGGTGTGCCCATGAGATGGGTGTGTCGTTCCTCTCTGAGACTGAGATGGAACACTGTGTGCCCCTGTGTGGGGAGGATGTCCATGAGATGGGTGTGTCGTTTGAGATGAAACAATGTGTACCCCTGTGAGGGGTGAAGGTGCCCATGTGATGGTTGTATCATTCTCCTTTGTGTAGAGAGTTGAGACGATGTGGTATCCAGATGATTCTCCTGTGAGACTAAGTGAGATAGAGATCTGTTGAGTAGGACATCCCTATGGCTGAGCACAGGTGGACGTGACCCTAGTGGCTGAGCACTAGTGAGTATGTGTCCAAATGATTCTCCTGTGAGACTCAATGAGATAGAGATCTGTCGAGTAGGACGTCCCTATGGCTGAGCACAGGTGGACGTGCCCCTAGTGGCTGAGCACTAGTGGGTGTGTGAGATCCCTTGCTATATTGTCGAAGAGTTAGATTTACCTGTAACTCTAATTGTGATGTAAAGGGTACAGGTCGGCCCCACCATAAATTGAAAGATAATTAATGTAAAAGATAATTAATATGGTAATTATTAATTATATTTTGAGTTATTGAGGTCGTCCCTATTGTGCCAATAGACATCATTTGATGTGATAAGTTTTGTATAAATAAAGGTGAATTCCCTTTGAGGAAACACACTTATCATTGTGTCATCTCATGATTTCAGAAGTTGAGGTCTGAAATTATGAGAACTGCAGCACCCTTTTGTGTGCTAGGTTTGGTGGTGGATGGGGGATCTTCTCTTGAGAATATATCAAAGGATTGCTGGATTTTCTTCCCTTGTGTAGAAGGGTTTCCCAGGATATTTTTTGTGTTCTTGTGCATTGTTATTCTTCTTGTGATCTTGGTTTACTACAGCTGTAGCTAATGTATTACTGCAGTGTTTATGGTTCAAGTAATGCTAAACAGAAAATGAATTAAACCTCATGCTTGAGCCAAACTTTAACAACACCACCCCTTCAAAGGCCAAATTAACTAATTTAGAGCAAGACAATTAAACTAAGGTTACCTCACATTATAAGCATAAGACATCAATCATCCACACAATTCACACAAGCCACCTTCTTGACCTCCAAAGTCTTCTTTATTCCAATAGAAAAATGTTACAATGATAGTACAATAGCAAGTTTGACTGTGTCAAACCCTTAGATTGATTGTGTCAAATCCTAACCCTAATTCTGTCTAGAATAGAACACCAAGCCTGAATGAGTAAATTTCCTATAATAGAACCCCTACTAGGAAATAATGCATGCATGAAAGCAAGCGCCTCAGACCTAGGGATCTGTGCCCTGTCCTAAATATGGAAAAGCCTCTAACTCATGTGCTTTTCTAATTAGGAACTGATACTTAACAAAAGATAGAAAAGCAGCTTTCTAATTCTCGAAATAACTAAAATTGAAAACTGTTTAAGGCTGGTGCATGCTTGCTGGAGGCATGCATGTGCACTCTACCAGTCTTCTTATGCTGCATGCCCTCCAAGACACTCTGCTGCACCTTCACTCCACTGTGCTCTCTGCTGCCCACAGGAACTGAGGCAAGCAATGTGGGCTGCGTGTATGCTGTGCTGTATATGCTGCACTGAGTCTGCTGCTGCAGAATCTACACATCGCACTGCACGATACATGAGACTCTCTCTCACTCCAAGTGTGTCCTCTTTTTGAGCCAGCAATCTCTGCTCACAATGGTGTGCCATCTCTCCAGCCAATCAATTGCTGCTCAACATGCTATAGAAGAATGGAGAACAACTTGGAACAACCAGGTAAACTAATAGATTTCACAGTGACCATTGGAGCAGAATAATCTTTCTGTCATCCCAAGGTGACGTTTGCAGAGAAGTTGATGCCAAATGTGTTGTTTAAGAGTTTATTATGTAATTTTTCCTTACATTTTCAGTGGCAAGGGCTATGGACCCATGCCACGTTTTAAACGTTAAAATAAGTTCAGGAAAGAAGCTTCATCAAGTTAAGAAGGCACCTGTCATTTAGACACTAGCCCTAATGTCAGCAGGGTCCTGTAGGGTGCCGTGGTATCCCAGCTCTATGTAGGAGGCGCTCCATAAGGTGGTTATACTCCATATGGTGGTACAGAAGCTGGTATAGCCTTGAAACTGAGAAAGAAATCTTCTTTAGATCCCATGTTTTGCATGTTTTTCAAAGTTCTACAAGATACTTTGGAGTTGGAAAGATAGTCCAGATAAACCTGAAGAAGGGCCCTAACAAAGACAAGCCTAATAAGACAAATAACACTACATCCCAAAACCAAATAGAGATGAAGAGACGACATCCACACGAGAAAAAAATGTGTCCAGTACAAAGACATTGAGGGGGTTTAGAGGTGAAGTGATTGACTATCTCTCTAAGAACCCAAATGACATTTGACAGTTTATAGAAGCCCTCAAATTCCAAAGCCTCACTTTTAAAACTAAAAACTGTTGAGAAAAGGCCATGTGCAAGCAAGAATACTTGTGCATATAGTATATGTTGCACAGGCTGTTGGACACTATGGGCCCCACATGCAAGAGAGAAATTATAGCCTTTCAGCCATTCAAAACAGTAAATTGTTGCTGCTGTATTCACTATTTAGTATTTTTCAGCTTAGTTTTTGAAAGGACTGCCACTGGTTGCATTCATGGCTGAGGCCTGTCTCGAAGAATGACACCCTATTTGTGTTATAACTATCCATAGCATCCAGCTAGAGGCTGAAAAGGGACACTGTAAGTTCTCCACTCACTTCTTCAGATGGATGCTCCAAAGGTGAAAAGATGACAACAGATTGTTTGCTGGTTTTCTTTTGTGCTCAGCAGACCCAAATCAGCTCTCATTTTGCCTCCAAAAGATGTCAAACAATTGAAACAAGGGGGGCATTTTTGAGAAACGATATTAGGTTTAGATGTTTTTCATTTTTCATTTGATTGTGTCTTCTATTCTTTTTTTAAAGTCATGCCAAGCTGGGCCCACACTTTGTTGACTGGGTGCTGAAGTATGCTTGTTACATTCCTATTTCGGTGCCCTGGAGGGGCCCTACTAGTGGAGGGACATTTGGACGCCCCTCAACAAGTTATCATGCGATGGTGGGCACTGGGGATGTTCCTCAGGACCTCAGCCTTCGAGGGATGCCCAAATGTTCCTGAGATGTACCCTTTTCTGGGAGGCAACTGTCTACTATCTAGGGATGGTGGGGATGTCCTCATTGTTCCCAAACCCGTCCCCAGCCAAAAGGGGATGTCCTCTACCCATCCCATTGTCGTCTGGGATGTGGAAACTCAAGGGATGCATTCCTTTGCTCCATAGCAAATAGGTGTTGGGAATAATTACCTTATGTTTTTATCAATTCTGCTATGCATTGCTTTTATTCTTATATCTAAATTCATTTGAACTGATCTCTGTAATGTTATGCATTAATTTCTTTGTTGGGCTTTAGTTTTACAACAAATGAGATAGTAGATGCATTGTAATAGTAATGTACAATATTTTTTAGATTTCATGTAGACGAGAGTTAAAGATTTCATATCAACTAATCAGCCAGATTTCATATGCTTCTGTTATAGATTGAATGGATCCCTCGAGATTTAATTATATTTATCATCTAGGGTTAGCCCATAGTGGCATTTAAAACTTAGAGGGGATGTACATGGTTAAGGTTTTAAGGCATTTGTTTTGAATGCTTTAAAAAGGTGTTCTTTGAAACATGAACCTACATGCAATGTGGAACAACTTTATTTTGAACTAAATGTTCCTTATGCTCTGTTACCCACCAAGTTGCACTAGGATGGACTTGCAGTTGAACCGCCAAAGATTG
>ML829568.1:20280-44675 GCA_009831015.1 Picea engelmannii | reverse complement strand
ACATTTATAAATATGGTCATTTTTATATATTGACAGTTTTAACCATAATGTTACATTGTTATTTTTATTATGATGTTAATTATAAATATGAGGTTATCTTTATATATTGACCATAGGGTAAGGGTATCGTCATTTTAGTGGAAGTGTTGCGACCATTTTACTGTTGCGAATAGTGTAAATTGACACGGTAATCAAATGTTGGTGACTGTAATTTATATGGTTAAGGTGATATGTAAAGGTAACGCTATAGTTCACATTGTTTCTGAATATGTAAGGGTGTTGTTTTGCAACATAGTGTAGAGTGTAGTATGTGTAGATAACTTACAAGAAGGAATGGCATTGTTCTTATTGCATTATTAATGAAATTTATGATCATAAATGACATCGAATTGTGAGCTCCTCATGTTTATTGAATGTTTCTATCCTGTAAGGTCATTGTAAATCTTATGGTTGTAGCATATAAGAGGGATTGTAATTGTAAATCACGGCCCAGATATGTGATATAAATGTAAGGTGTTCCATATTTCATGGCAGTGTTATTGTAACTTTTATTGCTATTAATAAACATTTACGGTGTAACAACCTTGATTTAAGTACAATAGATTTTTGGAGTCTGTAATGAGGGTGTTGTTCCTTGTAGATAAAGTTGTACGTGGTTGATAAACCTTCCGCGTGTTGGGACTGTTTTGTCGGGTGGGATGTAGACACCCCCAGGTAGCCTTAGGAGATTTGTCTGTGTGTGATTATTTCGTATAAGGAATCCAGTGCCATATCAAGAGTCTCGGGCCCTTTAAAGGCAGGGTTTCCACTCTTGCGACACACCTGAGGGGATTACTAGTTTCTGCCTAAGCAGTCGGCCAGGAGCCTATCTGACCTTCTCACTCTCCGGAGCAGAGAACTAAGATTAAACGCCCTGCTTTCTTGTGCAGAAATAGTAAGACCTACTACTATGGATTCTTCCCTCTGTGTTGTACTGTGCATAACCCAGTATGTCGTTATTGTTGCAGTACTTGTGTGCGCCTTATGTCCTTGGTTGTTATTGATGCAGTACTTGTGTGCGCCTTATGTCCTTGGTCGTTATAGTTGCAGTATTTGTGTGCGCCTTATGTCTTTGGTCGTTCATTGCTTGCAGCTACTTGTTGTGCGCCCTTGTCTTCTTGTGGTAATCTTCACGGTTGCGTCTTGTTGGTTGTCGGGTGGCGACGTAGAGTCAAGTGTGTCTGTTACGTCTACACGTGCACACACCTTAACACAAAAATTTTTTTTTACCCGTTAAAGAGTCGTCGTCGTAACAAGGAGGGTGTTACAACAAGTTAGGTATCGTTTTGACCAGGGCTCAACTAATCTTATATTTCAAAGGATGTCCATTGATTCTTGCTCAATTGGAAACTCTTAGTACTGCTTTATATAACATGAAGTGGTGTTGCCACAACTTAAAGTTATGCTATGAACTTTCTTAACTTTTGGTCAGCTCCGACAAAAATCCTAACTTCTTTGACATTAGATGCCCCAAGTACACCAAGGACTACTCAAAAAACTCACAATTATTTATGTTTGCTAGTAGTTAATTTTCATTAGTGTCATTAACACTTGCTTCATATGTAACATGTGTTCCTTCCAAGTAGAAGTAAATATCAAATGTTGTCCAAATAATTTATGACAAATGAATCTAGGAATGGATGTAGTACATAATTGATTAAACACATAAAAGTATCAAATGCATTATCCAAACCAAAAGGCATTGTTAAGCACTTGTAAATACCTTGATTCCTCTCAAAGGTGGTCTTCCAAGTGTCGTCTTCCTTGATCCAAACTTGATGATATCTACATTTCTAATCGAACTCGATGAAATACTTTACATGCTCGAACTCCGATCTAACAAGTCATCAATATAGGGCACATGGTATGGATTCTTGAGAGTGATCTAGTTTAGAGGTTTGTAGTCAATGCACATTCTCCAAGTCCCATTCTTCTTTGGTACTTGTTACCACACAATCTAGCACCTTAGTGCAAATCCCTCACAAGGCACAAGACTAGTGGAACATCAGAAGATGCTACCATTGTCACCTAGGTAAAAACTTCCCTCTCTTTTGTGAAGAAGCAAGCAAATCCAACACAAGGGAGGATTCCCTAGTAGCCTCTAAGAATCCTCAAGCAAGACACAATCAAGTCTACCCCCCCGCTCCTCCGAGTCACTACTCAAACTACCACCAATGAAGTAAGATAGACAACGTGTTAATAAGGTGGTAAGACAAAGCAATTTCCATATTTGAAGTGATGAGGATCTAGGTCAATTTAAGATGTTTTCTAAGTCAAGTCAAGGCTCAAGAGGATCCCCAGACACCTAAAATGAAGAAAAAGCCTAGGGATATTGTAAAACTTGGAAGAAAATATAAAATTACACCAATAAAATAAGTTATTACAACAACAAATAAACTAGCCCTTTGACAAGTAATAATTAAATGAATAAAGAGGGATAAAACATGAGCTAAATCGGGGTTTCATTAACTAACAAACTAAAAAAATTAAGGGGCATATAACAACCCTAAAACCCTAGATATTTTTACCTAAAGGGATGTAATAAAAATTCAAAATTACAAATTAGGGTTTTCACAATGTCTATTAGGTCAACAATATGCATAAAAGTAAAAAATTCTAGGTTATTTATGGCTGAAAACAAAAATTTGTTGTAATAAAAACCTAAATTAACCCTAAAACAATAAAATGAGAGTGATTTTTAGAATTAAATGATTGACCATTGGTAGAGTGACTATTAGGTATCTTTTGGAGATAAATGAGCGGATTTTTTAGGGTGATGCATAGAGGTTGTTCACTACTAACCCTAGGATATCCTCCTAAAATGATAAGGACAATTCAAGGGAAGGATCTTCACTAGTAACCTTCAAAGAGCTTTGATAAGAAGGGTTTGTTGAAGAATAATCCAAGAGAATTCTCAACCAACAATAGAGAAACAACATTATGCTTAAATTAATTCATAAACAAAACCATAAGATGAAAAGTGACCACTTACTCGAGAAATCTTTCATCCATCAAAACCCTAGTAATGAATATCCAAGTAGTAGCAAAGAATCCACAAGCACATCTTCCCCCAAAAATCGCTCTAAATAGCTATCTATAGCATTCTTGATAAGATAGAAAAGCAGAAGTAGACAAGTGGTGATATATATCCACAAGTAGCAATTATTCAAAAGTGCGAAGTGCTTCTCTTATTATATGAGAGATCTAGCACCCTTCTCACACAATAGAAGCCCTAAAAACATAAAGTAATGCCTTTATCTCTCTCAAACCCTAGAGATAAGGAAAAACTACATAAAAATACATGATACATGACTGGATAGGTCACTAAGATCCCCAATGATGCCTCCAAAATGAAGTAAAGTAGCTCGAACATCAAACTGTCCCTCATAAATGTGCTCTAAATATCACACATGTGACACTTTTTGCCTCATGAAGGGGACAAATCACTCCAAAGTGATGTCTAGGGGCTCAAAAATGAAATGTTTCCATGAAAGGTTGCAATGTTTCATCTTCAAGAGGTGTGTCATGTCCCCAAGAGGTGTGATGTCCCATCAAATGGTTCCATATCACCATCAAGAAACCCCACTGTCTCATCCAAGGTGCCCCAACATCATTAAGGTACAACATCCCATCATCAAAAGGTCCAATCACCATGGAAAAGGTTCCACATCATATCTCAAAGTGTAACGTCCTGATGTAAAGGTCCAATTCCCTCTAGAGAAGGTGGAACACTCTCAATTAAGTGGTGGGGATGGCCTCCATCGAAGTGTGCAAGTATCCCCTCAATATCCTTCAAAGGATCCAAGTGTCAACCAAGCATGTGGCTATGTGAAATCCATCATCCAAGGAGGGGCTCATGTAGTCCAATGCATCATGAAGATCGGAGGCAAGGAACACAATTCAAACACAACATATAAAGTGAGTCATGTTAATGCAAAGGCCATTAGATAGATCTCACAAAGTATCCTCTTCAAACTTCACACTAGCCTATAAAGTCATACAATTTTCCAAGTTTAGGTATTGGAGGATCATTATGACCCCTTATTAGGTGTGCCATTACCTAGGATAAGAAGTATGTCCCAAGGAACGCATAAAGGAGTATGTGCAATGGTATGTGGTATTGATTGGGGTTTACTTCATGGGTGGGTTGTCATTGACATGCAAGGCCATGTATGATAGTCATCCTCATGAGCGCCTTTGTAGAGGGAGCGCTTTAGAGAATGAGTTACCCTTTCCTCGGGGCAATGTGTCGTATGATTTCTTGCTCCAACAACTTTTGAAACTGCTTTTTCACTTCATTTGACTCTACCATGGACTATCTATACAGTCTCACATTTTGTAAAGGAGAGTCTGTCAATAACTATATCTTATTCTCCACTTTCTTGTTGGTTGGTATTCCGTTTGGATCTTGGAACACTTCTTGGTATGCCTACAAAATAATTTCAATTTTATCAAATTAATGAAACCTTTAGTAAAATTATTTAAGAATAAATTAAAAAAATATAATTTAATCCAAAAAATTAATTTAAAGTATTAATCAAATCAAGAAATCATTGGTTGAATCATTTAATCAAGTTTGTAAACATCTTTAATCAATATCTTCTTGCATAACAAAGAATTCACCTTGAAAAATGGTTAAACGTTATATAATGACATATGATTACCACATAAAAATGACATTAAATGATTATAATTAGAGTTAAACAATATATAGCATCTCAAATTAAATGAGTGATACATCTCAAATTTGATTTCAAAACAAAGAAATCATTAGTGATGTTAACCATTAACATGCACAACACATTTTATAAATCAAACAACATCAACATAAACATGAAATGAATAGACATAATAGATATGAACGATAATATGAAAATCAATATAGATGTCAAATATACATCTCAAATATGTCAAATATGGCATTTCAAATTTTTTGTTTATTAAAATTGCTTGTTACTTGCGGGGCCAACATTTCAACCGTTGGCTAAGAAACCATAACCCAGGGGCATCTAAGCCATCAGAATCACCCAGGGATTGCACCTGACGTGGGCCACACCAACCCTCAACATGGTTGGATTTTTGGGTGTCTCCTCCTGACTAAACACGTCATAAGGGTATTGAACTCGAGTTTCCTAGCAAATGAAACCCATGCCTTAACCATATGTGCTAGTGGGAGTTGACATAGCAACTCAAATTTAAACAAGTAATACATATCAAATTTAAATGAGTAATACATCTCAAATTTAATTTAAAAACAAATAAATCGTAACATACACACAAATATGTATTTTATAAATAAAACAACATCAACACGATATGAAAAGGAATAATATATATGAATGATAATATCAAAATTAATGTACATGTCAAATATGCATCTCATGTCAAATATACATGTAAATATGCATCACAACAATAAAATATATACATATCAACAACTGTTATAAGTTAGGTTTGCCACTAGAGCCAAAGGCATCGGTACCTCCACCATTGAATCCAAAGGCACAAGCATCTCTACCAGCTAATAATGTAGAATGTAGCATTTGATATGTACATACGCACGGTGGAGACTCAAATTTTTGCTCTTCTTAGGAGAATCAATACCCTCATTCAAGGTCTCTATTCCATTATGCTCTTCCAGAGCTTTCCAACCACGATCTCCATGCTCTGAAACGAGCTCAGAGTTGGCAGATATCCTCTCCCAAGTTCTTCGGGTTATTTCACCCCCCTATACTTGCATATGACCACGAGATATGACCAGATGCCAAGACAACATGTGCCAAGACGACCACCACGTGAATCCTCCGGAGTGGCAAACCTCTGAAGTTCACGATTTGACGCCGCGTGTCCTCAGGGATTTCGACGACCCTGATTTACTTCGGGACTTCGGCGTTCGGGAGTTTCAAACATTCCTACACCTTTTTCCTCCAAAGTACTATGTACCCGGAGTTACAGATAGAGTGCCGCACGTCCATCTAAATCAACGACTCGGTTCCACTTCGAGACTTTGACGTTTGGGAATCCCGGACGCTCACACCACCTTTTCTCCCAGAGTGTTTTCTTCCGAAGTTAAGGATTGTGCGCCATGCATCCCTCTCATTCGACGACGGGGATCCACTTCGGGCGTCCCTCTACTCCGCGTTGCTTTCTCCCCGCTTCCGAAGTACGCAATATGCCGACGTGTGTCTCTCGTAGATCGACGACTATAAATTACTTCGGCTCTTCGGGCTTCGGGAGTTTCAACCTCTCCCCACTCGCTTTCTCTCAAAGTGATTTCACCCAAAGTCGACGGATTTCCTCCACCTATCCTCTCTCTCAGATAGACGGTACAGACAGACTCCGTCGCTCCGCAGATTTCCAAAGGAACTCATGGCTAACTGCCTCTTAATACCTCATTGTGTGCCAATCCGAGCGGGAACACCTGGCATCGCCGTCAGTCGACACATGGGTCCCCACATACTCTCGATGTAGTACCCACATTCCCTCGATCGAACGGTCGAGAGGGGTCCCGAAGGATCCATAGATCCATGGTCCACATTACTTCGCTACTTCATTCTTCAAGAGTTTTGGCATTGCTAAGCCTCTATTCTCCCGAAGAGGTCAACACTGTACTGACTACCTCATAGATCTGACGATCTGGATGGCTCCTGGACATCCTAAGATCTAAGGCCCAGATTAACTTCGAGACTTCAGGGATTTTACCTCCCTTATGACGAACTCACTCAATTCGCTGAACTCGCGAAGTCCCAAGGACTCAAGGGGTTAACTCTTGCGCTCTTTCCCGTATCCAACCGTCACAATAGACCTTGGATCTTCCCGAACAAATCTCGTTAGTTTGTCTTCCAAACAAAGGAACCTTCCCTTTCGATTCTTCAATCTCGCTATTCTTCCCGAGCTTTGTTATCTCTGAAAGGCTTAAGAGCTTTGCGCTCTTTCTCTTGAACTTAACACTTAGAATAATTCTTCCGCACACCCCTTGCACTCATTTATCAACTCTAGAACTTAAGAGGTTCTCGGTGTTTGCTCGCCTCGCAGAGAGCCTGTGCATACGTGCATTACCTCTCCTGAGCTTAACAAACTCCTTCCTCCAGGAGACTCATAACGACTGGGAGTGTCGACATGCACATGTGAAACTATGCCCAAGATTGACGAACTCACAGTCCATTTATTTTAACTTGAGCCACCACAGGGGTCAAGCACTTACGTGTACAAGCTAGAGAATCTCTTATTTTCTTAAATACACAATTAAGAAGAATTGAAGGGATACAATATAAATCATTAAGCAAACATATCCATCCCTGCAACATTCATAGGGTATCCAACCTTAATTCACAATTACCACTTAAATACACATGATATAAGATTACTTATCTATTACAGGTGGTGGCCAAATAATTGATTGTGGGTTTTCATCCTTCCATCCAACCATAGGCTCAGAGGCATTCATTCTTAGCACTTTGGCCACCCCCGTGCCAAGCCATGATATCACTAGGAAATTTATGCCAATTCTCATCGATCCTTTCTCTTTCGCATCTTCTGCGAGGTTTATCAAACGCTTCCTCAGCATCAAGCTCACAACCTTCCACTCAGGTCCCGTTCTTTGCATACTCTCAAATATCTCTCTCTCTGTCACAAACTCGACGAGTTTTATCAGATGCTTTCTCTGCATCAAGCTCGTGGTCCTCTGCTCATTCTCTGCTGGAATGTTTTTTGCATTCTCCACTCTCCTCTTACATTCCCTTGCGTGCCTTGCATGCACATCCCTCCTATCATGTTCCTTATGTCAGAAGGAAACTCGGGTCAGCCTGGTTTGCTAGACCCAGTGGTACTTCAGGCTGACATTCTGCAGCTAGACCATGCTTCCATTCATGGGGGTGGTTGATAATTCAACCACTGGTCCTTTCTTCAGTAACTGATTTCTCTCCTTGGAATCCAAAGGAGGTTTATTATCCTCATCAAAGGGAAATTTGGGGTTATTTGATATAATGAACCCTCTCTTATAGTTTTCACATTCTTTCCTCTAGTGATATCATGGCCAATACTTTCAAGGCTTCACCCCCACAGTCAGTTATTTACAACTCAAACAATAATACATTTACACTGTTCCCATGCCACAACACGGTAACCCTAATTAATGATTAATTACAAGTGTGGGGAAACATGGGTGTTACATGATATATCTCTCCACCAGAAACTATATCACTTGTACGACCATGGTGTCTATAGCATCAATAGAGAGTGCAATGGGTGTAGCATTTGGTTGGTCGATTGCTAGAGGAGATGGTGGTCGGTTAGCTACTAGAGGAGGATATGGTGGTGGAGGAAGACAATGAGATGGTGGGTCGGTATGCTTGTGGAGGAGGAGGAGGTGCAGGATCATCGTCCTCGGTAAATGAATCCAAAGTAGACAAATTTGAAGAAGAAGACCAACGGTGATGGAAATCCCTCAACCTTTGAGTAGGTTGAGGTAATTGACAACATGACACATCAATAATCTCATATTGCAAGGAAGGGTCTCCCATATCAACAAAAACTTAGGGTGTTTCATGATATCCCTAACTTACATAGGGACCACTCCATGGCGAGCCATCAATGCACATATATTATCCTTCAACTCTTGACAAAATCTACAATATAGCCTACATCGTAGGCTTAGTCTCTATAGATGAGGTAACTCATCAGCCTCTGCTATCTCCTCATCTTGTTGGAGAGGTACCTCCCCAACATACAAGGCAACATATGAAAAATAGTAGACAACAATAATAAGACAATTTAAACAAAATATTACAATAAACTGCATATGCATTAAATAAGACAAAAAAAATGCAACTAGATTAATCAAAACATAATGACAATATTAACTCTAGCATTTGGTGGCTTGACATAACTAAATAAGATGTTTCACATACTTATCAGTCCATCCCTACATATGGGTACTATACAAGATTGAGGGTGTGATCATCCTCACTAGCTAGCAACTCCAATACATCTGAACTAACCAACCTACATGACCCCTACCCCCACATGCACATATGCACATCAATCATCGACTTAGGAGGGAGGCAGTAAAATGATGATTGGGTGACTAGATTGCTCTTAAAAAATAAAGTAAATAACTTTGAAGCAAATGGGAAGATAATCCTTCGATGAAACACAACGTGACAATGATCTAGAGCAAAACAAATTTGTCACAAAAAGATGATAGACCACCTAATCAATCTAGACTTTTGAACTAAAGAATCTACACAATGCATTGAAGGGAAACTAACGTGCTAGCCATTAGAGGTATAATGTGTGTGTCATGACCATAAGTGAGACACACCTAACCTCCTATACACCAAATACACGTAAACACAATTGGCCACGAACAACCTAGAATTCACTAGGGCCAGTGATGTCCACACTGATATATCTCTTCACATATGTGATGTGATCGTCTCCCACAACACTAGGCGAGAGTTCATGGAATTGGCAAAATCCCCCCTCTCTTAGACAACCTTGTAATGAAATAAATATCCTCCTTTGAAGACTAGTACCACAGATCAAGATTGACATTGAATTTCTACCTAACATGATCCCAGTGAAGGAGCAACTACATCAACAAGCATGTGTTCCCCTCGAGGGATTTAGCCTCTTCATAAAAGTTGAGGAGTCCAACATTCCTCAAAAGTACACAAGTTTGTGTTGTAATAGGGAAATGGTACATATCCCTCTCCCTCTCTCGAACCTCCCACTCATGTACAAAGTTGTATGGGTCAACCCATTCCTAATGTTGTTGCTATTGTCATCGTCATTGTTGTATTTCACATACAAATTTCATTTAGCGTGCACACACACACATGTATAACATAAACAATACATAATAAATTACATTTTTTATTTATTAAAAAGTGAAATTATTTTTTCTTACAAAACAATTGTCTAAAACACTCAAGTGCACCTTAAAAATAGAGACACATTGTTTGTAGTGTAGAGTAAGCACAAGTGCATCATAAGTGGTGCTCCTTATTTAAAACAAGGGTTGCATGGCAACACAGTCCCTGCCGAGTTAGTTGGGAACAATGAAACTTAATATAACTAAATATAGAAGTAATGAATAGTTTTTACCAGGAAATAATATTATACAGAAATATGGTATCCATGATAAGCAATGACCTTGCTTGAAAATTTACACAATGGCTTAGTTGTTCAAGGTGACAATTGCTATACAAAACTTAAGTTGGAATTTATGCATGCCTCTCTCAATTATGTGCACAAAAATGATGATTTGAAAATCCACATACATTTTAGTGAAGTAATTGTCAATCACGAAAACGGATTACAAACGGTAAACCTAAGAGAAAAAAGCTTTCAATGGAAACCCATCTGAGTAAGTTGGGAGCAGAGGAGCTGCTGTCAGTTGGTCCATTTGCAGGAGCAAATCCTTCTGTGATTTTAGAAGAAGAAGTTATGTCTGATGGAGATTTAGGTAATGATAAAACCCTAGGTGATGGTGCCATCGCCACTGTTGTCGATGTTGAAGGTGGTCCTGTAAAATTAGGCATTACCTGTATACCTGCAATCAAATTTGAAAATCCAATAGCAAAGTTTGTAACTTTATAATTCACAAGCTTTTAGAAAATATTGAAAGTCCAGCCTAAAAACAAAGAAATGTTGAAATAGGGGGTGGATTGCACATCACACCTGGGCATTGTGGCTGAAGCGAAGTAACCAAGCTGAAGATAAACACGGTACCCAAGCTCACTGGAACCTGGGCAATTTATTTATATTCGTACGAATAAATATAATCTAAATAATCTAAATATTCGTAAATAGAGTCTAAAGAACCTGGACAATTTATTTAGTCTATAAAACCTAAACAATTTATTTCTCTAATAGAGTCTATAAAATCTTTACGACATATGAAACTACATGGGCAATTTATTTATATTCGTACCAATAATGTTTGGCATATGGACCCAATTTTTGCCATACTACCCGGCATGAACACATAAAGATCATAAACCGGGCATGAACACATAAAGATCATAAAGATATGGGAGAAAATGCCTTTACAACAACACAAACATGCATATCTGAAGAAACATGTTTTGATTCTCAAAGAACCAATTCATTGTTTTTGGCAAGCTGAGAAATGACATATAGACCCTTAAATTATGCAGCATAATCTGTCCCTCGGTAAAGAATGTTGAAACCTCCTTCATCGATCACGTTCGACGCCGCAAAATTCCCAGTGGAATCTCTGATCTTCGACACGCTGGAGAACGTCAGTCCCATGCTCGAACTCAACAATTCGTATCTCTGCATCAACTTCATCCGTTTCGATTTGCAGAGACTGGACTTTCTGCCTTTTAAATACACACAAATGCTCAAAAGCACGATGGGGATTCCTACCAAAGGAACAACTGCAAGGAAATATGTCTTCGTAACTCTATTTCGTTGTTCTGCATAGATTGCCAATGCCGTTAAATTCTGTGCGCTCTGAAGGCAGTAAGCAACGTCCTGGCCAATAAAGAAGGGATGTATAATTCAGAGTAAATAAAACAATAAAGAGATTAGAGAAAAGATCAAAGAAAACCATCTAAAACCCAAAACATTATCTTGAAAATAATTGCAATTTCTCTGTTACAGGCACATGGTTCAAATCCAGGGGATGTAGATGTTCAAATCTACACCTTTGTTTTTCTTTGTAGACTTTAGCAGTAAAATTTTGCTACATGGAGGTCACATGTAGGTGTTCAAATATGTGAGCATCTGTTCTTGTCTGATAAAATGTCCCACAAGACACGATCCCCTTTCGTTCAGTTGTCTACTCCCCTTGGTTGTCTCTTCTGGGTGTAATATAAGGAGTCGTATGGAGAGGAGCGTGGTGATGTTGGTAATGTCTGATCATATACGATGATCTATATGGACGAATAACAATCTACGTGCGTAGGTGACCCACTTTCCAAGGGATTGGAGCTCTAGCCCATTAGAAGTCAAACGATTATGGTCATGGCTCAACAACGGTTATGGTATATATGCATCAAGGCGCTCTCATTCTCTTACTAGCACTGACTATGCTAGGGTATTGAATTCTTTTCATTTGTTTGAGTCTTATTTGTTCAAATTTGGTGGATGTAGGATATCTACAACTTTGTAGACTTGAGGGAGATCCTGGAAAATTTTGCTGCACAGAGGGAGAGGAGGATCTAGGATAAAATTTAGCTTTGTAGACTTTAGCAATAAAATTTTGCTTTGTTGCACAGAGACTTTACAGAGACTTTAGGAGTAAAACAGAGACTAAATAGAGATAGAGACTTTAGCAGTAAAATAGAGACTAAATAGAGACTTTAGCAGTAAAATTTTGCTTTGCCGCACATAGATTTTAGCAGTAAAATTTTGCTTTGTTGCACAGAGACTTTAGCAGTAAAATAGAGACTAAATAGAAACTTTAGCAGTAAAATTTTGCTTTGCTGCACATAGACTTTAGCAGTAAAATTTTTCTTTGCAGTAAAAATTTGCTTTGCTGCACATAGACTTTAGCAGTAAAATTGTGTCCCACATAGGGGTCCCTTGTCCCATAAACAAATAACAAACAAATAAGGGTTCTGATATGCCTTGTTTGAGTCTGGAAGTCACCTTGGAGCATCCACCTTGGAGCATTTGAGTCACTTCAGAAGCATCTGAGTCACTTTAGAATAAGTATCCCATGCCCTAATTATGTAGCAATCTTCCCTCCCTTATCTAAATTTAAATTTTATGTAGCAATCTTCCCTCCCTTATCTAAATTTAAATTTGAGGACAATCTTCCCTCCCTTATTTCAATGTTCGATGACATTGGAGTTTAGATTGATTTGGAACTTTGATCGATTTTTGGAGCGTCTTGATCAGTTTAGAATAAGGTAAAACCCCACATGAAAAGTTCCTTCCACCATGCAACTTGCATCATGATGAAACTTAACTTAAATCATGGCGAATCTTTTGGATTATGCTTGAAAATTTGGTCCAATTCAGTTTCAATTTGCTCCTAAAATTGTAATCCATTTCTCCTAAAATTGTAATCCTTTACTGCATGATTAGCCTACTCCTAATCTGAAGGGATAACCACACATAATCTGAAGGCATAACCACACATCAAGCATGTACGAGTACGATGCAACAGCCTGTATGTAAGTGTAGTTCATAGAAAAATACTCTCGTACTACCCCAATTCACAGGGCTGGGCGATGCAGCTGCGTCCCGAGAACAGTGAACTTGGTGGGGTATACCATCCGAACGAAAGATTAAGCTCAGCTCCAACGCACTAATAATTGCAATTTCACTGTACACACACATGGTTCACAATTTAAGCTCAACTCCAATGCAGTAATAATTACAATTTCGCTGTTACACACACATAAAACACTGGTCTAGTGACTTCAGTACTGTTTAAAAAAAGGGCGGCGAAAGTTCAGGATGGAAGGAGTTCACTAGATATGTACTCAAGTTCCAGAGAATTGAACCCAGCCCCACCCCCATTAAAACTTTACGTACCTCTGAGCTCCAGAATAGGAAGTGTGGCCAACACAAAGACTATGAGCTCGTCAGGCCACCCAAATCTCCTATAAAACTCGCAATCTTCAAGCCAAACTGCAAAGCCTTGATGGACTCTTGACTAGCAAATGCACTGCTACACAACAACGAAGCCGAAATCACCAAAGAAGCCGAGAATAATGCAGATGTTTTTAAAAGTCTCCATTGCTATGCTCGTTGGATAGTCTGAAAGCCCTGCTTCGAGCTGGAGGGACCCGGGTTCTCCAAGTCTTTATTACTTGGCTCTAGGGACTGCTATCCAAACCTGAGCTATAAACAAGATTCAAACTGTATTTTCAAACTTGCATAATACTTTTCTGGTTAAAATATTCCGGACCCTTTATCCAACGAACCCATCGCCATTGTGATGGCCCTCAAGCATTTATTACATTGAAAATCTCCTAGGCAAGATCCCCGTTGCAGTTCAACTTCATGTCGGACGAATCCACCCTGCTCTCGAAGGTGCTTAGATTGCCAATACCGAGGCAGATACTCGAATCTGAGACCAAGCTTTCAGTTAGGTCTACAACACATGCAAGAGATAAGATTTTTGCAGTGCAGTAAATAAATGAATGAACGAATGAGGTCGAGCGATCGAATACCAGGGAGGATCGAGAGGCTTCTCCCTTACCTTTGACGACCTTGTCGTTTCCCTTGATCGTGTATGAGTCCAAGACTTTTTTCATCGGTTTTGATTTGGCCATCGCTGCAGATCGAAATTTTGTATACAAGACTTAGAGCTCCTGAGGTTCGTCCATGCGACGCCCGTGGATGTCCGCCTGCGTGCTTTTCCGGTAAAAATAAATGCAAGCGGCCACGTATCTATCTATCTGTTCGCCATTGTCCGCGGGCGAAGAAGGGTCATTGAAACCCTAGGGCGTGTTTCTGTTTGTCTATCCGTCTGCGAGCTTTCCTTTTAAATTCTACAGGCACCTGAGACGAGGCAGGCGAACGACAAACAATCTTTCCAATAGAGAGCGACGAGATCAAGCGTTCGAAACGCGGAGCAGGCGAAATATAGGCCGGGCTTTCTGTACTTCCTTACTAAGACCAAACCCTAAAGGAGTTTCCAAATCAACGCGGATGGATCCCACGCATGTGCGATGATAATGCAGATATCCGCAGTGGCAACGACAAAGCGTCAGCAGAGACGGGAGTGCACGACATTTGACGAGAAGCGAGTGACTAAATGTTAAAAGTACGGCGGTTGACGGAGGGAGAGAAAGGACTGACGAATAGGTTTATAGTACATGCAAACAACGGGCCCTAATAAAAGACAAACATCGTGCTCACTTTCTTTCTATTCAAACTGTCAAATCCATTAATTGTGTAATCAAGGTTAACGTGAAGTCTGTAATAACACTTCAAAGATATCAGTCAATTAAATTTTAGAAAAATATAAATTTTTTTATTAAAAAAAATACATACACTGGTTTTCTATGTTACACATTGAATATAGCACATAAATTTAAAGTCAATAATAAACTAATACAAAGTCAAAGGATAACTCATTTCTATAGTCCCAGGCCTTTGGCAGAGACTAATAACACATTGAAAATGTGGATAAAATTTTATTATTATTAGTAATTAGCGTGCCACTTGTATAAGGGCACCAAAACTTGGACACTGTGCCTTGTATGCTCAGATTCACTCAGATTCACTGCCAATGACACATCCATACATTATGAAATGCATCCATAAGTTTTGAAAATATAATTTTATATCTTGGAACAATGATGTGATTAGGATGTAAGAGAGCACTAGTAATGGTGCTTCCTTAAATCCACAAGAGCACTGAAAAACTAGGAATTTTTTTTAATTTAAACAAAGCTTGTCGATTTGCTTGATATGTAGAAAGGTGTCGCTAACAATGCCTCTGTACATTTTCTAGAGCACTGACAAGCCAAATATGTTTTTTAATACAAAAATATCTGAGTGATGCATTAATAATATTGATAAGCACAGAGTACGATATGTTTTTTAATACAAAAATCTCTTAGTGATGCATTTATAATATTATTGATAAGCATAGAGTACGATGCCACCTAATATTATAAAGAGCACTGACAAATTAGGGGATTCATATTCATTATTCGTGTTCCACAATGCGGTTATGATGTACAAGAGCACTGGTATCTATGCTATTAAACATTTATAAACACACCATAAATCATGGAAATATGTTTAATTTAAACAAATCTTGTCGGTGTGTGTGGTATATAGGGAGGCACATCTAATGGTGCATTTGTACATTTTCTAGAGAACTGACAATCCTAAGATAGTTTATATAAAAAGCACTCAACGATGAGTTTATAATATTGAGAAACAATGAATATGGTGCCATATAATATTATAAAGCGCATCAACAAGTTGGGGATATTTTTTTTTTAAGTCTTAAACAATGTGTTTATAATATCAAGAAGCACCAGTGGCACCTTATATTATAAAGAGCACCAAACAAATGCAAGTTTTTTTTTTTAAATTTTTTACTAATTTACCAATATGCTCAATATAAAACAATGCAATGCTAATGGTGCATTTTGTAAATTTATAGGATCCACCACATAGTTTTGTGAAAGTCAAATGACTTGAATGCATTTCAAATAGTTTTTATTTTTATTTTTATTTTATTTTTTTTAAATTGGAAAAAAAGAAAATTTAAGCTTGTCAGGCTAGGTATTGGTGGAAAAAATTGATGTCTATTGAATTATCATAGATGTCTATAAATACATTTTGGAGTGACGGTTGGTATTCACCTTCCATGTGACTCTTCCTGTCACCCGCGTCTCTTCATATTTATAGTTATATTTACATAGGTAATGCAATCCCAAGGATTACATGTCCAACATTCCCCCCCTAATTCGAAGGGGTGTGTGTGAGTCCAAGCATCATTTTGAACTTCTCAAAATTTTCTCTTCCAATCGCTTTGGTGAAGATGT
The DNA here is from genome assembly GCA_009831015.1 of Picea engelmannii. NCBI lineage: Eukaryota > Viridiplantae > Streptophyta > Pinopsida > Pinales > Pinaceae > Picea > Picea engelmannii. Next base: position 28,143 of record ML829568.1, on the reverse strand, counting down.
CTGCAATTTGCTCATTTGCGGAACAATTTATTAAGTGAATAGTCTTGGCCTCTACATGATACCGAATCAAGTGATACTTTGTGTTGACGTGTTTAGTTCGATCACGAAATTAAGGGTCCATGGCCAACTTAAATGCAAAAGTATTGTCAACTAGAAGAGGAGTAGAATGTACTTGTTTCTCCTGCAAATCTTCGAGTATTTTCTTGAGCCACACAATATCCTTCGTTGCTTTTGCAACTGCCACATATTCTACCTGTGTTGTGGAATCTGTTGGGACTAATTGTTTGCGTGATCTCCAGGAGACAACTGTTGATCCAAGACTATTGAGATATCCTGAAGTTGATATTCCATTTTCCTTATCTTTGTCAAAGTTTGAATCAAAATATCCGATCAGGTTGAAGTCATCCACCTTAGAGTACCTGAGTCCAAAATATTGAGTTCCTTTCAAGTATTTCGGGACTCTTTTTGCAATAGACCAATGTCCTTCACAAGGCTTTTGCATGAACCTAGAAAGAATCCTAACAACAAAGGAAATGGCTGGTCTAGTGGTATTAAGATAGATACGACTTCCCACAAGTTGTCTATACTTGGTTGCATCTGCAAATTCATTCCCTTCTTTTGATGTGTGTTTCAAATTTTGTTCCATTGGAGTAGAAATATGATTGCACTCAACCATGCCAAACTTGTTCAATAGTTCTCCAATGTACTTCATCTCATAGATGAATATGTACTTTGGATTTTGTATCACTTTAATGCCCAAATAGTAGTGAAAATATCCCAAATATGTCATCTCAAAGCCTTTCTTCAACTCTTTCTTTATGGATGCAATGTAGTTCTCATTGTTCCTTGTTATCAATAGATCATCTACATATACTACAAGATATACAACAATTTTCCAACTTTCTTGACAAACAAAGTTGCATCGTCAATATTGAAATGCTTGAAATTTAATTTCAGAAGATGCTCAATTAACTTTTCATACCATGCTTGCGGTGCTTGTTTCAAGCCATATACGGATTTGATGAGCATGCATACCTTATGTTCTTGTTCCTCCACAACAAAGCCTTCTGGTTGAGACGTGGACACATTCTCTTTCAAGTCTCCATTCAAGAAATCAGTCTTCACATCCATTTGATGAATTTTCCATCCATTTTGTGTTGCCATGGAAAATAGAGTGCGGATGGTAGTCCATTTTGTTGTGGGGGTAAAAGTCTCCTCATAATCAATACCTTCTTTCTGTGCAATTCCTTTTTCCACGAGCCTTGCTTTGTGTTTGTCAAGTGAGCCATCTGATTTGTACTTGTTCTTGAATACCCACTTGTAGCCGATTGGTTTGGTTCCAAATGGAGGATCCACCAAATTCCATGTCCCATTATTGATGAGAGCATCATATTCTTTTTGAATGGCTTCTTTCCATTCATCATGAGAAGTGGATTCTTCAAAGGAAGTCGGTTAAAGGTTAGTAGATAAATTCAACTCACAATCATTTGAAACATCCATGTCATCTACATCACCTGAGATTGAATCATCTACATTACGTCCATCTTGTTTTGAGGACATTTTGGTTCTTGTTTTTTCGACCTCATCAGGAAGAACACTCTCATGTGTTTTTGTGAGCCATTTTGGTGGACCTTTCTAATATGGTCCTAGTTTCTCAACTGATTGAGATGACGCTAAGTTCTCATTAAGCCTCAAATTTTCCTCTCGATCACATCATCCAATTGAACTTCAGGTTCTGATGAAGTGGCAGAAAATTCTTCATGAGGGGAAGATGGTGCTTTAAAAGGAGATTCCAGAGATTGACCCAAGATAGGGATCCCCCCTTCAAGATGTGGAATCTCATCATCAAATTCATGATATGTATTTACACAAGTGAATCTGTCCAGATGATCAAGTTGCCTCTCAACGATTTCATCTTTCTTGGAGGATTTAAGAAAGATCACATCTATGGAAATGATGAATTTCTTGTTTGTTTCATCGTAAAGACGATATCCCTTGGTGGTATTTGAGTACCCCAAGAAGATGCACTTTTGACTCCTTGCATCAAGATTGCTTCTTTGCTCCTTAGGAATCAAGGCATAGTAGGTGGAACCAAAGACCCCGATATGCCTCACCAAAGGAATGTGGCCATACCACATTTCATATGGATTCTTGGTTTTAAGAGCATGATATGGACACTTATTTTTGACATAAACTGCACATAGAACTGTATCAGCCCAAAACATCAATTTAACATTCTTGAAAAACATCATGGAACAAACCATATTTAGGAGTGTCTTGTTCATTTGTTCAACCACACCATTTTGTTGGGGATTGTATGGAACCATGGTTTGATGTTTGATCCCATGTTGGCAAAGGTAGATTTAAAATTATTTAGAAGTATATTCTCTTCCATTATCAATGTGAAGAGAGCTAATACGAGACTGAGCTTCATTTTGAATCCACACATGCAAATTTTTAAAAGTTTCAAAAGCTTCTAATTTATCTTTCAGCAAGTACACCCAACACATTCTGGTGTAATCATTAATAAAAGTGATGATATATTTGTTTCCATTTGTAGAAGGAACATGCATAGGCTGCATAAATCAAAATGAATTGGTTCAAGTTTTCTACATGCTCTGGAAGTAGAATCACGAAAGGGTTGTTTGTTGTCTTTTACAAGGATACAAGCATCACATTACTTCAATTTCCTAGGAATAATAGGAAAACCATAAACACCATTATCTATCAACAAACCAAGACTGTTATAATTAATATGGCCAAATATAACATGCCACAAAAGACTAGATAACATTATACTTGAGTCATGATGAGAGAGGTATGCGAAAATTTGTGTATGGGCAGATGTCCCATTCAACTTCAACAATCTTCCATCTTCTATTCTGGTCATGAAAACCATGTTGTTAGAATCCTTCCTTATCTCAATTTTTCCACCGAACATATGAACATAGTGGCCTTGTTGTTTGATGTGCACAAGGGACAAGAAGTTTCTTTGTAGATCAAGAAGATAGAGTACATTGTGTAGAAGAAAATTCGGGAGTCTAGGCAACTTAAGCCTGATGGTGCCCATTCCCAAAGGTTTGAGGATTGATCTATCTACAAAATACATTACACCATCTACATTGTCATTGAACTCTTCGAGGAAATCTCTTTGAAATGTCATGTGAGAGGTAGCACTCGTGTCAAGAACCCATGCATCATAAACAAATCTTCAGTTACTCCTCTATAGCAATGAGCATTAATGTAATGAGAAAGTGCTTTACGTTTCACTAGTTTTTGAAGTTTTACCTCTGTCTTCTTTAATCTTCTCCGATGGAACTCTGCAATCAGTCGCTTCATGTGACCCATTCTTTCCGCAACTGGTACAATGAAGATCATATATTTGAGGAAGATTATGCCAATTCCCCATGCCTCTAAGCTTCTTCTTTCCACGTCTACCTCCAGGTTGTCCATCAAATGAAGTTCTTTCAAAACCCATGCTGCCAAATGGATTGAGATTGGTGTCATGCCAAGAGCGAAGCTCTTCATAATTCCAATATCTTAATGAGACATCTAGTGATAAGATTGTTCGATTGTGATAACTTGAAAATGGATTGAGACTGAATTATAAATGCCTCCCAGTGTTCTGCAATGGAAGCTTTGCAGACCCTTTTAAGTCCTCAAGTGTCGGAGCACTCCGCGAGTGACATATGGATGATCATTCGTCCTCATTTGTACAACAATGAAAACCAAAAATAAAAGCTCAAGTAACATTCGATAAGAATAACCGAAATGCAATGATGGTGTTGATGACCTCCACTTGAACTTCCAATGATGATTGAGCTGTATTATTCAAACCCTAGATAGCTAATTTTTGACCTAGTGGACTAATAGTGTAGTGGAAGGAGTTGGTTTTGTCTAGGGATTTTTGCGGTTTCTAGCATCATATCGTCTATTCATGCCTTTGGCAGGTATTTTCTATTCCTAGCATATAGGATAGGTTCTCAATCCATTTTGTGCATTTGCATTTTCCTATGACTATGATCAATATGCCTTATGTACGAACCCATTTATTAGTGACTCAAAACCTTCTTACTGCTACTAAAAGTGTCGTTATTGAGTGGTAGAGGCTTACCAAATATGGGTTCCCTAGTTAGAACCTTTATGCCATTTGGTGCCCATGTAGAGATTATTCCATAGGACCGAGAGTCCCTTATAGTTCTAATATGAATTTGGTTCGAACCTCATATTCTTACTCAAGCATTATGACCTTCACCTATGGGACTCCCATCGAGTCTTGTTTAAGCTCTTTTCCGACTCTCTCAAAAGCAAAAAGATTGTTGAGTGAACTTGTCTCTTTCACACTTGTTAAATGGCTTTGAAAAGACATCTATTTTGTGTAAGTTTAGCCCTTTTTTGGACCAAGTAGGCTAATTTCAAAAAATGAATGCTCTAGTCAACATTGGCTAGAAGAGTTCTCCTGGGCATTGTTTTATCTTTTTTCGAGCCTAGGGGACTAAATTTATGAAAAAGGACATTCTTTGGAGTTAAGTTGTAATTTCATTTCACCTCCTGCTTATAGTATCGAGCCTATTGCCGATTCCCGCTTTCTCGTTATAAGCTTATTACCTCAACAATTTGCATCACCAGCCAAGCAGAGCCTTGTTTATATCCTTTGCATCTTGACACCCTGTACCTTAAGAGGAAACATTCTCCCAAGTGTCCATGCCCTACATGCACTTCCTTTCATTGAGCATAGGTATGTTCCACTGTTTGAAGCTAGTTGCTTACTCGCGACACTCGTTTCCTCCTCTGTATCATGACATTCATTTGCCTATGAAAAACAAAAAAAGACGGGAGGGAAAGGAATATTATCTTATATTGGCAACAATTGTGTCACCTTTGAACAAGGCACAAACTTTTGAGTTCATTTTTCATCCAAAGTTTGGGTTTAGCATGACCTTAGGAAGTTGAGCTCGTTAATTAGAGTTTACTCCTTTGACTGGTTATTCTTCTAGTCCCTATGGAGATTTTGATTGATGCCTCCTGTATCACAAAGTTTCATCATCAAGTCTCTGCTGCCAGAGTCCTCCATATGTCTCATGCTCTTGTTCAAAGAAAGTTTATAAGCCTGTGTTGGCCATTTCTCAAAACTCTTGACTTTGCATGTCAGCCATACCCTCAGTGTGTCTTAGAGTTACATGAAGTTGTAGTCCTATCGTGCACCCTGGTCCTACTTTCAATATAGGTAGGTAACCTTGAACCCAACATTCGACATCTCCTTATTAGTCGTTGACTAAGGGATTTCCCTTGTGTTCAATGATAAGAAATCTATTCATACATTGGGATTTGTGCAATGTCTTGGATGCCATTATCATTTTTGGTGGTTTCCTCGACTTTGTTGACAATCTTCCATATTGGATTCTATTCAAAGGGTCTTTTTCGTGCACTACTTGCATCTGGTGCATGCAAAAGACGCACATGGTCATTGGTTCATGAACATTCTCTTTGTTCGAGCTCCTCTAAATCATCAAGCAATTACTTTGTACCTCGTGCTGACTGATGAGATATGCCTTAATGTTGTCCTTTGAGTGGGTCTCCTTCCATCGAATTCAACTCATCTATTATGGAAATGAGACCTACAGTTCTATGAGTACCTAGAGGCTTGCAATCATCAGTGGTAGGTTCTCTTGCCATCGACAATTAGGAATACATCAATGTCTCCTGATCGATGGATTCTTCAAGTGTTCGACCTCAACACCTTTATTCACACTTATAAGAATGTACTCGATGCCTTGATACCTAATTTCATTATCGGTAGGTTGTCTCGTGTTTGTTAACAATATACCTTAATGATTGATAATCAAATGAAGTCTCATTGTGTTTGACCTCAACTCCTCTATTCACATGATGTATACTTGCACCTTTGGTGGATCGTGTAGAAGACATGGAGCATCAATTTACAATAACAACTTCCCTAAGTTATTGCTATCGTTCATTGGGCCAGTACCTATATGACTTCAGTGATCATGGGAGATCATATGGTACTCCATTGTATACAGATATCTCCAGATTGATTTTGAGACTGGTTTTCCACTAGGCCTTGTTCGTGACTATGACAACCTATGGCATGTGTCTACTTTGTATTGCCTATTCATGGCCATGAAAAACTATTTGGTATATTTCCACATGGATCTGTAGTGTAATTCAAATTGGAAGCCATGTGTATAAAGTCATTATGGATTGTAATATTATCATGAGTAACTATTTGTTCCAATAGAGTCTCCATTACTCCACTTCTAGAAATTATAATGTATTTTAGCCATCATAGATACTCTTCTAACCTCACACATTAGGGGGCATCTGTTATAGAAAATTTTGCCTCACCCCATGTAGCTGTTGGACACACCTACCATACTTAGAGGGGGGGGTGAATGAGTGTGGGGATATTTTTCCCAAAACTTCCCTCTTACACAAAACTCATTAGTTAGCATTCAACATTTACTCATTACTCATTGCTATCATTAATAATCAACTATATGTGAATACATATCAACAACATATATCAACAATATATCATCAACAAATCATTTCCACAAGGAACACAAGATGTATGTACAATTTTTTTTTTTTATTATGGACTTCAATCCGAGGGTTTTTCATAAACAACTGAATAGAGTACAACTCTACAAGAGCACCAGATCTATATGCAAGACTCAACTTACATTCTCAACACCAACTGAGATGAGACAAAAATCCTCAACAGATATCAATCTGTACCATAAACAAGTGCATCAACCATGCACCAACCTGTGCCAAACAACCTGTAATCAACCTGTACCATAAACAAGTTCATCCAACCATGTACCAAGTATATACCAATCGTGTTTCAACTACTCATCAACAACGAATCATCAATATGTACCAACATCATTAACTATACACCTCATGTATGTGCCAACTCATCAACTGCTTGTCTCAACCATGACTAGTTTTGGATTAGTCAACAACCCTAACTTGAAATAATCATAACTTTGTACCTGTAATGAACAAAGATTTGAAACTGATACACAATGTTATTCATTGTGTTTCATGCAATTTCTCCTGGTGTCACTACTTCAAACCTCTCAGAAAAAGAGTTATAGAAAAAATGACATACCTTGCTGAATTCTGGCTTATTCTAGAGAGCGACCTTGTAGAGCATGCCCCACACAGAATATTTGTTAAATAGATCTGAAACTATTAAAAAGCATACTACATACTGTACTCTAACCAACACAATTTGTCTCACTGAATTTGGATCTGTTATGAAGACGTTATGACGTTTTTACCCGAAACACCTGTTTTAGACTAGTTTCAGGACTAGCCACAAACCTTATTTTCCATGGACTGTATATCCAAAAATAAAACGACCCACAAGCTGATTTTTTTACCACAGATACTTGGATATGTTTCCTCAATGTCATATCAATCTCACAATCTAAATCATTATAGAAAAAAGTTATTGTGAAAATGGCGAGATGACCTGTAAATAACATACCTTAGAAAGCATCATGAAAATAATTTATCCTCCCTTGAATTCCGGCCCTCTTTTCTTCACCTTCCCTCTGAAATTCGGCTTAAATATCCTTTGGTTACTTGAGTCACCTATAGATATTCAATATGCTCAAGTGTGATCTGAAATGAGATATCATTGCCTCTTATTTATACTCTCCATCTTCTAGGTCGCTTAACCCATTTCTAGGTCATTTAACCCATTTCTAGGTCACTTAACCTATTTTCCTCATTTTTAGGGTTAACCACTTTCCATAATTAGAAAGTTCTCCATTACTTTATCATTTAAATATTCCTCCTTGACTTTGTCACCTCACTTTATCATTTAAA
>ML829568.1:0-19214 GCA_009831015.1 Picea engelmannii | reverse complement strand
CAACAATAGCTTGCTTGGATGGCCTTTCCATTTCCCTATGTAGACTTGAAGTCCCCTTTTGTACTTCCCAGAGCCAAAAAATCATATATTTCCACATATACATGCCCTACCATTTAGAAAGTATGCGTATACGTAGGTTGCACCACTACAACCCGCGTACATCGAATTTGGTGCTCAAAATTAAAATTTGTGTTGGGTTTCCATGTCACGTCATGAGATCCATGATCCTTGACCTTACATATACTGGAAACGTTCCGACTCGACCCTTCAGTTCCATTTGAAGGCTATAAATTGAGCCATATCCAAGCCGTGGAAGAGGAGAGAATTCAACTTTTGAGAGCAAAGATACTCCGAAGAAATTTTCACTTCACATTGAGTCTGCATCTCTTTATCCTTTAAAGTATGAGCACATTGTTGAGCCCCCAAGCTCTTCCTTCTTTGATGGAGAACCTCATTTTCTCCTTTATATAAGCTTGCCTTTGGTGGAGGATTGAAGTGGTGGAGGCCCAACTGGAAGAGACTTAGTTTCTCGATTCCGAGACGTGCCGACACATAAGTTTGTAACTTGTATACTTCTGTTGATTATTTTAATAGAAATACTCTTTTCTCGTCCAATTGATATCTTGCAAATATTTGAATTATTATTCCATGGGTGTATTTGTCATGTATGTTAATGGATTATGCTATTTTATATGCTAACATTATATATCATCACCATATGCTTGTGTATCTTGGTTGTTGAGAATAAGATGCAGGTATAAATATTTGAGTTGTGTGCTCAACGATGGTCTTCATCGAACGTCCAGACGAGGTAGGCTCTTTATCTTGTCTTGTTAGCATTTTCATTTACATAACATACTTGGGATTATAGTTGATTTCTGTAGTCATTCTGTCTGTTGTGGTTTACTCCATGCCATAGAGAGATTTTCCTCGTAACACAACCATCCATTATTCAAATACTAAACATTGTGAGTGGGTCATTGCTAAGCAATGTAAACAATTCCATGAGATTCTCTCGAGGGTTCACAAACGTTTTCAAAATGCATTGAATCAGTAAGTAGTAATGTCAATAATACATAACACCATTTGAGTAATGGTAATGGTATAGAATAATAATGGTAATGGTATAGAATAGTAATGGTAGAGTGAGAGCGTTCTAATTTCATGATGGTTGGTGTGAGAGATACCATGCGACTTGCACAATGAACGATCTTGGGAACACACAGAAATTAGGGTTTCGCCAAGACAAAATTTAAGGTTTGCGGATGAGCAACGCAAGGAGTGAGCTAGTTGGGAAGCAAGTACATAAGGCTTGTGCACATCGAGAACTAGTTACCCTATGGTTTAAGTTTCTTTGGGAAACATATAGGACTATGCCTGAAATACTTCGTAACAATTCGAAGCTAGAAACACTATTCCCGATGACTGCACATCAAGCCTTTCAGTTCTGTTTGCAATATAAATGGACAACATAGTTCCGTTGGCTTTGTGAAGTGAGTGAGGTAAAAGCGAGTGAGGTGCACCAAGGAGGAGGATAACCAACGAGGTGTGCTTTGAGGGTGTGGAGGCACGAGAGGGATGAAAGCAGATTCAACATGTGCTAGACCTGGAGAGAGGTGCCCAAAAATGGAGAGAGTGACAATGACAAATTTGCATACAGACAAATGAGCAACCATAGGAAGCAAAAAAATTGGTAGATGGACGTTTTCTGTACACTAGGGAAGAGAAAACACCCAAATAAGTAATGGATTTAGCCTGTGCTCTGATATCACTGTCAAGCCAGGTATTGACAGAAAAGATAACTCCACACTTGATGTCTATTGCATTATCATAGATGTCTATAAATACGTTTTGGAGTGATGATTGGTATTCATCTTCCGTGTGACTCTTCCTATCACCTACGAATATTCGTATTTACAGTTATATTTACATAGGTAACATAATCCCAAGGATTACATGTCCAATAAAGCCAAATTCTACAATTTAAGTTGCTAAAAATGTAACTAAGGAGGTAACAAACCACTTACTTGGCCTCTTCCTTATGGGTGCTACATAGATAAAATAATAGAATTTTGGTATCATTTTTCAAAATTAAAAAATGAACCAAATCCACCAGTGAAGTGAAGAAATCAAGGAATTAAGCAACACAATAGCACCAAAAACAGGGTGGTCATACAAGGTTAGCGAGAACCCGTGTTTGTATGGTTGGAAGCATCGAAGGAAATGTAAAAATGAAACTATGGTTTGGTATTTTTATTTTTTTTACCCTACCTCGGTGCACTCGACGGTTAGACACATCGATGCATTTAAGTGTTCTTGGTGCACCATTAATTTTCTTTAATTGTGGATCGATGCACTTTTTTGGGCACATAGGTGTGTGTCTAGGATATTAAGTACATCAATTATTTTTTGAATTTTTTAAAATAAAAACCTAAATTTTATAACAAAATTTCTAAACCTGCTCGGTGCTTCTTAAATATAGACACATCGATGCACTTATTGTCTAATGACACACCGATGTTAGTGATATTACAAAATAATGAAACATTCTTTGGTGCACCAATTTAAGGAACACATTAGGGCACCTTCTATGGGTGCACATTGATATGTTTTTTGTAATTTTTAAAATAAAACCAATATTGCATAGCAAAATGTCTAAACTCATTTGGTGCATTGTAGATAGTAACATAGCCTTGCGCTTATGAGTTTACAACACACTGCTTAAAGTTTGTTTAAAATTAAAATAAACCTATTTTTTCTATGGATTATTTATAACGACTTTCATAGTGCTTGGATATTTAATGCACCAATGCACTTTATACAATTTAAGTGCCCGATTAAAAAACCTCCACTAAAACCTTAGGCTACCCACCTTCGCTAGCAACCTCCATTATAAATGGACAATAATTTTTTTTGGGGGGAAGTTCCCTAAAAACCTTTGCTAGACAATGTTTTCCTCGTAGTGAACCTTAAATAATTATCTACCCACATCATAATGATGATTAAATTGACACAAAACATAATATTCCCCTTGAGGGATGTATCCTCCTCATAAAACTTGAGGAGTCCAAGGTCCATCAAAAGGTAATGAGTGTTGATAGTAATAGGCTAAGGAAACATATCCTTCTCCCTTTCACGAACCTCCCAAGTCCATAGCACATTTATGCATTGGGGAACTATGGCTAGTATGTTAAATCGAGGCTCATGGATATCAATCATTCACATACAAGCCTCATTAAAAAAATATAGAAATCAAATATACAATTGATTGCTAGGTGCACCAAGAATTTTGCATTGGAAGACAACTCACACTTAAAACTAGTGCATCAAATCAACACACTAGAAATCTATGCATATAGAAAATACTAATGTGCTACAAAAGCAAGGCATGTGCACCTTGCCATTGTAGTGCAATGCTGTGGACTAGTCATACCACTCATGGTGATCTTGGTCATCATCAACCACACCGATTTGTGCAATAAAATGCAATACACCAAAAAGAATTGGCAATGTATTACAATATATTACACACACAAATATGTGTGCATCTAGTTAATATCAACTCACTAGATGTAGATGCATCCAATAATTATCAACAAACCACAAAATAATGTGGCAATCCCACCCATCAATCCCAACCCCGAGATGAGTAGCCACAAACAAGGATTTAAAATTCCATCTCTCGGAGATGATTTGACCCAAAATACCAACAACGAGAACCTCCCTCGAAGGACCAGAACAAAAAATGAATGCATGCATAGTGCAAATTAAAAGAATGCAATGGAATAAACTAGCATGGATTCTCATAATTTCATGACATCCAAATGTCCATGAATAGAGTTAAAAATAAACACACACATCATGCATAAACAACAATTTTCTATAATAGAAAACAACAACAATTTTCTATAAAAGAAAACAACAACAATTTTGCATATTCATAAACACCAAAATGAAACTTATCGTTTAATGGAAATTGGTCCAAAAAACTAGCCGTGTAAGATCAATTCCACCCAATCGTAGGAATCTAGTGCAAATACCACCCTCAAGCCTCACTATGAGGCCACCAAGATGAAGGAACCAAGATACATGCTTCTATCTCTCTCATCCCAACCCATCTACGCTCATGCTCAACCAATTTGCTCACCAAATAGCTTTACCAACATCTCATTTATCCTTCAACAACCAAGAAAATCTCTTCCACTACCCCACACAACATAACAAAGATTTTCTCTTTCTCTTCTCAACAATCCCTCAAAGATATTCTTCCCTCTAATGCTATTTAGTGTAGATAGAAACAACCCAAACTATCATATGCTTCTTAAAAATTGCTTGCAAAATCAAGTCTTGGTTCTTAAGTATCCAAGGAGTAGATAATGAACAATGGGTGATGAATTCCTATCTTTCCCAACCTCTATGCTCACCTACAACCAACTATATTCCATCCCAAGTCTATAACTTTCCTCTTCCTAGTGCTGAATTTGGTTGATTTCCAGATTGGTAAAATGTTGGCAATGGAAAACACAATCTCAACTATGTAATGCATGTGGGAGTGCTAGAATGAAAGATAGAGTGAAAGGCAGTTAGAGGATTTGTGGAAATGATGGATGACCTTACATTTGACCAGAGGAATGTAAGACTTTTACACTCCCCATGATGATTGCACTTAGCCCAGGCTTCTATAACTATGTGAAAATACTCTTACCACCACCCTCTTACATGCACTCAATGATTGGATGATAAGTCAAATAAGGCACATGGTAGAAAAGAAATGAGTTCTAAGGTTGACACTTGACAATAGAGGATTTTTTTCCCCATTGGGCCCCTTTCCTCTTCCCCTTTAGTAGAATATTAACCCCTCTCATGCTCCACACAACGATCTTGGACCATTTTATATTATATTTTAGTTTTAATATCCACATAACTTGTGTTTGTCATGGAAAGCCTACCACATTGTCCACACACATTGTACACACACACACACACACACACACACTTATAACTACACCATACATTTGTATCCATTAACTAATCAAGCCTTGGCCTTGAGATCCACACTAGAAATCCATACAAGCCTATTCACAACATTTACATAATATACTTTAATACATGCTAGGGGTCAAAACTAGGGTATTACAATCAAGGTACGCGCACCTTGTCATTGTGGTGTGTTGACCTAAACTAGTTACACGACTAACAATGCACATAGTCATCATCAAACACACTAACTCATCCAATAAAGTGCATTACAATGAATATTTTAATCAGTGTGTTGTACTTTATTACACACATTGGTACATGTGTGTTTAGTCAATATCAATGCATCATACATTAGTGAATCTAGTTACTACCAACACACCATAAAAACAAGGCATATTCACCTTGCCATTGTGATGCTTTAACTTAAACTAGTTGCACTACCAATGGTGCACCTAGTCAAGCACATTGATTCACACAATAAAGCATAGTAAATTAAATATTTTTATTGGTGCATTGCAATTTATTTCACACATTGGTGTGTCTATTCATGATCAACACACTGACTCCAAGACAAATTTTTCTTGCTTTGGCAGCGCCTTGACATAGATTAAATCCACTATGAGTTGGTGAAACTAATCAATAACACTACATTCATGTGAGTTGTGTACATTAAAAATGGTGCATTGTGGCATCATGAAGCACACTGACCTAATTCCATACATACAATGCACCTGATGGGTGTTGTATATGCAATAAAAACACAGTAAAAACCCTCAATTAAATTGTCAACTCGGGGTAAGTAAACTTAGAGTTGTAGCAAAATATATGCCAAAGGTAGAAGGGCTAGTAGGAGTATAGTCTAACTAATGAAGGTAGCTATTTAAGGCTAATCTACTCAAGCAAATCTATCTAATGAGCAAACCCTGCTAAGCAAATTGAAACTAGGTAACCTAAGTACTTTTTGGGCCAAGGATCGATGGATAGTCCTAAGAAAAAAAAGTCAAAAACCCTATTCAAAGAAAACTAGTTCAACAATGAGCAAAGGCAAACTACTAAGCACAATAATGAGCAACTAACAAAAACAAACTATTTTAACTTGCCAACCTACATTCAGTGAGTAACTACAACCTACATTCAATGAGTAACTACCCTATGAAAGAAAATAAATAAACAAGCAAGCAAAGACACCTAACTAACCTATTAAAGCAAATAGACAAGTAAGCAAAGACAACTATCTAACCTACTAAAGCAATAGATAAGTAAACAAAGACAACTAACTAACCTACTAAAGCAAATAGACAAGTAAGCAAAGACAACTAACTACTGCAAGCAATCAAATTAAAACTTCTCATTGAACAACTATCTAGCCTAAGAGGCAAGTGGACTAAATTCTTAATTCAAAACTATTTTTAATGCATGAAAGGAAATCTATTTTATTGAAAGCAAGAAGAACTACCAACTAATGCTTAATCTATGATAAACAAACTACTATCTAATCTATCAAAGCAAAGTCTATCTATCCTACAACAACAATAAAACTTTATTCTAATCTATGAAAGAAAAAACAATATCTATGAAAGCAGGAAAACTATTTCTTTTAATCTATGAAAGCAAGAAACTATATCTATGAAAGCAGGAAAACTTTTTCTTTTAATCTATGAAAGCAAGAAAACTATTTCTTAATCTATGAAAACAAGAAAACTATCTTTTAACCTATGACAATTCAAATATAATGCTGGTGGTTGTGTGAATGTCTTCGGTGTCAGATAATATCTCGATGGCACTTGACAACAAAGGACAATTCAAGCGGTATAAGCTCAACACTAATCTCAATGACAGTCAAAGGTATGGATTAAACAATCCAATGAGAGTTTATCCATGACAAAACAATGTTAAATACCATGCATATTCATATATGAACCATCAACAACATAACGAGATCATCATTATACTTCTACACTATGTAAGCAAAACTAGATTCAACCATTAACTAAAAATTATAATTGCAATTTAATTCTAAGAAAGGGAATTACGTAAAATGAAACTATGCTATGTCTATTCTAACAATTCAAACTGCAATAAGAAAAATGCTTAAGAACATAAATTAAACTATGATATTGAAAAATAAACTAACAATCTACATTAACCAACAACTAATTAAACAAGATCTATATAAAAATGAGATAAGCAAGCTATAATTAAAAATTGGAATTAATTCTATCCATCCATCAAATCCATGTCAAAGAAAACCCAAATCAAAACTTTGTTCTATTATAATTAAAACTCCGTTTTAAACTTGACTATAAAATCATAAATCAAAGCATAATCTAACATCTAATTGCACACGGGGTTAGTATAGAGACTTGCAAGTTTGTTCCTAATCTACAAGATCAATGCATGCTAACACATCTCATCATTCTAACTTGCAAAAGAGAATCAAAACAATTAAACTACAACAAACTAGTTAACACAATAAAAATATGCATGTACAGAAAATAAAGAGAACAATTAGATTATGGAATGCATAAACAAACACGAAGACAGTTACTAGACTGCTGGTGGGCCCCCCAACAAGTCGTGGGCACTCTCTAAAAGTACACCACGTTCTCAGCAAGATGAATTCACCATAAAAACTCAAAAACATAGTTCTGGCATAATCTGGCAATGTAAAAACTTAAAAACAGAGTAAAATCGTTTTTCTGTCTATCACACTAACAATTCTAATGCTTATGCTACTTAACAATCATCTGACCACCTCAATGGTATTTATAACGTTTACAGACCAAGTGGTCGACCACAGGAGGGTCGAACCACTTCTAAATTTGACAAATTACAATAAATGATGCCCTAACTGATAAAACATAGTGAGCCAATAATCGCCCTCTTGAGCAACTGAATCTGAGTTGTCGGGAGCTTAGTAGCTGGAGGGGGCAAGCATGAACAAAACCCATGTGCCCGATTTTCCCATCACTGGCCGCCAATACCGTAACCGCCAAGTCGCCCTACGTTTTTGTGCAATACGCAGTGATGGATAGAGTGCCAGATCAAGTGCCGGAATGAGTACTGGAAGGAGTGCCAGATCAAGTGTCGGAAGCAGAAACATGGTGCATTTTTGCCCTGTAACACCAGAAAAACGTGAATTAGATCTTGGTAATCACAAAACATGATGAATTATACTTAATACAATCATTAAACATGAATCACACGTACCTTATGTCGACCATACTGTTTTATCATAAAATTCTTCAAAAAGCTCCTTTAAAATATGAAAAACACATATGTACATGCGGCAAAAGTGTATAATAACCGTTATGAAAGTGATCATATCTCGGGCCCAACAACACCAAAAACCTTTTTACTGGTGCATTGCACAATATCTGCTACAATAAATGACACATCACATCTTTTGCTTTGTATATACACATTGACCTTCAGTCTTGAAAAAATGTTTCGCTAGACAAGTAGCAATTTTAAAAATGGAAATATACCTAATGAAATTGAAAAACAAAACTACGAAAATGTAAATAAATGGGTAGCAAGGAGATTGCATGTTGTTGCCTTTATAGTGGAGGCATGGTAGCCTTAAAAGTCATAAAATAAATCTAGGGAGTTTTGTGAAAT
Source organism: Picea engelmannii (assembly GCA_009831015.1). NCBI lineage: Eukaryota > Viridiplantae > Streptophyta > Pinopsida > Pinales > Pinaceae > Picea > Picea engelmannii. Next base: position 10,613 of record ML829568.1, on the reverse strand, counting down.
CCCAAATTGAATTAAAATCCACTGTGGATGAAGAATGCCGAGTAAATCAAATAACTTACAAGCAAGGGACAACAGGTTGGGGGTAAAACAAAAAAATGCACCATTTCTTGAAGGGCATGGAAGCATTGGTGGGTGGTAAAAATGAGAAATTGATGGGGTATTTTTATTTAATATTTTTATTATTTTTTATTTCACCTTATTGTGGCATGTCCAAGGTACCAATGCATTAATGGATATATACTACTATAGCATTGGAGGGATAATAGGATTAGATTGCACCAATAATGTCAAATTTAAAAAATGGTGGCTTTATAAAACATCAATATAGGACCCCATCTTTAAAATGTAAACATTAGTGAACTTATAAATAGAGATGCATCCGTGCCTTTGTACACTTAGCACAATAATGTGTCCAATTATAAGAGATACATTGAAGTTAAAAACATCACTTGCCTACCTCTACTAAAAACCTCCAAAAAAGTAGATCAGGGATAAGTGCCTCCACTAAAACCTCTATTAAACTCTATTTTCCTTGTACTGCACAACATGATTCTTTATATATTTATTCAAAACAACCCCTTTCAAGTATGTATAGGGTTCTGGCCATTCACGTAAATTAATGTAGCTTTCCTCCCTACATCAACATAACAATCACCCCATGCTTAGAAGGAATCATACAAATAATTAAGGTTTATGGAGAAGATCCAACTTGTACAACAATAGGTACATGACATATTACATAAATTCAATACTAAGTTCAAATAATATCATGATTAACATCAGGTGCTATACTAGCACAAAGTTTGTGACAAAGTGTGGCTATATTTGTAGAAGGAGAAGTTGAAAGGACCAAACATAAGAATAAAACCACTCTTATATGGGCCATACACCATCAAAAAACACGTCGGAGATAATTTTTTTGAGCTTAATATTCCATTATACCTTGTCCCGCACCATATTTTCAGCAAGGAACTAGTCCACCCATATTTTCAATCTTTTTTGGAAACATCAGATGTAACTAAGAACCTAACATTAGCAAAATTTAATCCTAATTTTACAATGCCAACAAGTATAATAGATTAGGTATTGGACATCATAATACTTATACATAGCTTACCCTAGTCTATAGGGTCATTATAGTAAGGCAATGGATGTAGCAGGGGAAGTGGTTCACTTGGAACCAGAACCAAATTCAAGAGAAGTTCCCCCACTTGGTCTAGGTAGTTGATGTAATGGGGAACATTGATCTCTAAGGGGTGGGTGATACTAATATAGGAGCTCATGGAATTTAGTTGTACCATTTGTACATCCTCCTAAATCATTTAGGGCTATTAGAGATCATTTGGATCACTTTGGAAGAATTCATGCAAATTTGGGTTTTTCAATTCCATAGTCAATTTCAGGCATTAAACAACATTTTGTGGCTCCAAATTTATCTACAAATCACAAACCCTTGAATTTATTATAATTATTTAGAGATTTATGACAAGCCACCATGCACCTAATTCTTAGTTCATATCTAGGAGTTATAATCCCAATAAGTTGATCATTGATTTTACACCTAACAACCTCTCATTATCAACCTTCTAAATTTCTTGTCTTTTTCAATTCCTATTGTATATGTAAATAAATAAACGCTTCATTCACTTGTATGAGTCTTTTTCCACGTGATCATAGCATGCATCTCATTGTAGATATTGGTACCACCATTGTTGGAGCTAATATTGAATAAAATCCTTGTTATTGTTTCATATTATGTTTCCAATCTACAAATTGTTTTGACTTACATTATATGTTTTTATAACGTATGAAATTCCATTTTCTAGTGTATATTCAACAAAATTACCACCTTAATCTAATAAAAAACATTTACCAAATGGTGAATCTATGAAGATGGGTTACTATTTTTCTTGTTTTTTGGCATGGTAAAATGCCATTTTCACTGATTACCAAAATTTCAATGATCCTAACTTAGATTTTCATTTGGATTTTCAATTTGCAGTAAGAAGATGACTTGAAGTGAATTTTATTAGCTTCATATTCATTAATTCTTTTTAATTGAGATTTAATAGGTCAATTTGGCATCTTTGTGACAATATGTTCTCAAAAAGAGAAGGAATAGATAATAGGCGTTGTTTGTAGGGATCCAATGTTTTCAATGTCAAATTTTATTCTGGGACAAAAACACACTACAATAATCTACATGGATTGTTATATTTTTTAACTATTTTTTGTTATATATTTTTTATAGTTACAGTGACACTTTCGTCCACTTATGACACTAAAGTGATTTATGTTGAAGACACAACAAATCAACATTAACCACCATATAGAATGACACAACTATGGAGAAAAGGATAATTATCCACCGAGGATCAAAAGTAAACTTTGGAAATCTGTGTAGTCTCTTAGTTCTTAGGACATGTAGAGGCGTCGAAAATCCTTTGATGTAGATGCAATTCCTATTTCACCAAAACATAATAAATTTTGGGGTCCACTAAATGCCATGGTCAATTCTAGAGTTGGTTTGTCAATCTAGTACCACACCAATCAGATTTTTTCACCCTATGAAGAGTACATAGCCATTGTTGGAGTAATTTCAAGACATAGATAGTACACATGACGAGATTTGACATGGAGCTCCATTTCTCTCCATTTCTTCCTGCAAGAAACACTACAAATGAATGCATCCTTCATACATTTTAACAAGCTCAATGTGAGAAAGGTTATGTTAAGATATTTTAGCTAGAGATTGTTAAGTCCACATGATTAAATCTATTTCATTATGCTTCATGATGGGATGTTATGCCAAAATTATCCCTTTATTGTTTGATTCATAAAGAGAAACAATGCTCAAATCATTCCAAAATTACCGAGATATTCCTAAGTAAGATAATAAAACCCCAAAATAGAGAACTTGGAGGCCTTATCCACCACCCATTCAAGGTAAAATCTTCCATTTATTTATTTATTTTCCATTGGGTAAATACACATAATTTCTTTTCTTTTCCCCCAAATCAACTTGATTTTCCATTTGAATGCATGCATTCATTGGTTTTGTGCCAACTTGTTGGATTACTAATCTTATTTGTTGGTTGCCTAACGGTGAAACCATAAAAATGGGTAAATTTTTTTGGAGTGAGGCATGGTGAAGGTGACACTATGAGGCCGCACAAAAATTAAACAAACTCTAGCTGAGACTTTTGAAAACTCTAGGCCAAGAGTTTTATAAACTTGTTGATTTGTTTTCCTGACATCCTTCAACTAGGTGATTGGGGTGCATATTTGAACCTATGCCTCTTTCAAATGGATACCAATATTTTAAAATTTGGAAAGTGCCAAATACCCTTCACCTATTTATCATGAAGACCCAACAAGTTTTTAAAGACTTCAGAATCAATTTTAGTATTGTAGTTCTTCTTCACACAATGTCAACATGGATGGTTTCTCTTTTGAAAAGAGAAGAAAACAAAAGGATATTTAAAAGAAGAAAATTTCTTGTGTTCATCTTCTCATTCGATATCCTTATGTGTCAGCTTCATCCAACATTTTATAGAATAAAATAAAGAGGTCATATGCTCAAGATATTGCCAATTTTCTCCATCTTCCAAAATACCCCAACACTTAGTCATTTACCACATCCTCTCTATACTACTGTCCTATACTTAGCCAATTTACGAGTTAAATCCCATGCAGAGAACCCAACACTCTCATTGCTCGGCATGTACCATCCTTCCGCAACCTCCATTTTGTCCTCCACATTCCTCAAATTGTACCCCTTACTCTCATACTTAGTCATTTTCCTTACTCTCTCATTACTTTCCTTAGTCATATTCACACTCCACACTCCATTTCCATACTTAGTCATTTCCATTTCTAAGTTATTTATATTTCCATTTTTCATTTCCATCCATTTCCATTTTCACTTTTTACTTCACTTAACACTTTCATACTTAGTCATTTTTTTATGACTTATGTTGTGCATAGATTCCCTCCCATATACCTCCTTCTGCACACTCATTCCTCCTATTTCTCCACACACATTTTAGTTTATTTTCCAATATCATTATTTCATGAAATTATTCATCATATTCCTATCTCATATCTTTTCTAAGTTTTATCCCCCTCCCCCCTCCTTTGGTATATTGGGACACATAGCAGTGAAGTGGACATATCTCTGGGTGACACTTAGATGATATTGGTTGGACATGAATTACTAGGCAATGACTTGGCATGATGATTGGGTGATGAGGTGGTGACCAAAAACTACATTGCACACAATATATGTAAGGTTCCATGGTTCTCTCTACCATTTTTATTATAAATATGATATGAGAAACCTCCCACAATGCACGTGGGATAAATAAGGTGGATTTGAAAATCAAAGAACAAAATTCATGTGGAGAATATATCAATAGTTGCTGAGTGCCTATCTTCCAGATGCCATAATGTTTGATCCCGATATCTAAATTAAGCAAACTGGAGCTCGTTGGAAATATAAAGATATGAAAAGTAACTTGGAAATGGTTTGCATGGCTAAAATGATAGTTATCATGTCCTAAAAACTAAAATACAGTCGTGACTATTTATGACCCAAAAACTAATTATTTTTTGAAATTGGTTTATTAAAAGAAATTTATCAATTTCTAAAAGTGGGTCCAAGTTGGAGGCATGCATGTATAAGTTCACATTTACAAAGAGGCAAATAAAACCCTAACCCTAACCCTAAATAAGCTTCAAGAAGATGAAGATAATATTATAAAAGAAGAAGATAAACATATTCAAACGAGTCAACAATTAGGAGTTTTTGCAGTGGTGGTTTCTTGTTGGAAGCAAGTTTTTCCTTTTTCAATATTTTGTGAATTAGCTTGCTTAACTTTCTCCCTCATATTTCCTTTTGCTTGATTCTTTCCATTATGTTTTCCATGTAGTTTGAAAACAAGAAGATCTGGGTCTGATCATCTTTTTCTCCATATTCTTCTAGTCATTTTTCATGATATTCCGGGTCCAAAAGATAAAAATATGGGCTTGTAAAAATAAAATGTACTTTATTTCAGTTTATCTAATTTTCATTGAGATCTTTTCAAGGTTGTTCCAACCCTATTATTTTAGACATTGTTAAACTTGTCACATTTGAGATATTATTATTAAGTTTTCCCACAAAGAACTATTCAAGTGTCATGTTGTTTTTATGAATTTGTGTGGTGATGTATGAATGGATTCTTGAGCAAATGATGCTTTACAAACTCATTTGATATGAATGTAGAATTCCTTTAAATTTCTTTGATGACTTGTCCATCTTTTATTTATTTATTTATTTTATTTTGCAAAGTTATAGCTAATTCTGGGTTCACATTATTTTAAAAGGAAGACATAATATCTGTTGAAAGCGGACTCCAAACCTTGTAGATACAAATCTTCCCAGACATATTTATTTCTTTTTATCTAAATATATGATGTGCTTGACAAGTACATTTGTATATACGATTTTGTACATTTGTATATAAGAGTTTGTACATTTGTATATAGGAGTTTTATTGGAATGTTTGTTGGGGTTTTCTATTGCATACATCTAAGTTCATAAGAAAAATCTTCCATATATCAAGAAAGAGGAGTATTGCCTCTATAAAAACGAAGAGAGTGTTTCTTGTTCCTCACAAAATTTTCTCTCGATGTTGGTCATTTTCCCTTGACAAGAAAAGATATCAACAAAACTCTTGGCCAAGATTTTGCATGTTTCTGACCAATAAATCTCTTGGTTAAAATATTTTCTTGGTCGAGAGTTTTTGGCTAACCATAACAACAAAGTTTCTTGTAGTTTTCAAGAACCTCCAGCTTCAACAAGGGCAAACTCCTATAAATTTTGAAGATCCTCTATCAAACCTAGTACCAGTGGATTCATCTTTGACTCTAGTTTGCAATGATACACAAATTATCAATTTCCATTCAAAATTGTTATTTATTAATAATTTTGTCCTAAACTTTATCATTTAAGAATTTTGTTGTTCTCAAAATTGCTTGAAATGAAAATTGAATATTGTCAAAATCACAATACCAAAAAAATACAATAATCACAATGCACTTCCTGACACTATCCTCTTCAAAAGGGTATGCATTTTTCTTGGTAATGATCACATCAAAAGAAAATTGGCGCCCACATAAATGTGTCAATACGATATTGTATTTTTGTTTTACTTTATTTTGATAAATAATAAAAAATAGTACTTAAATCTGAAAAATAAAAATATAGTGCAAGAACTAGTGAAATATGTGTAGATTATGAGCATACATTCCCCCCTTAAATTGCATAGCCATCTCTAAAAAACTAGACACCCACACAATCACTCATTATCCTTACAATTTTTTTTAACGTATATGCAACTAGTAAACATCATATTTATCCCACTATATATCCATAAATTGTTTAAAAAATGAGTATGGAGATAAGACAATTCTCTACAAATCTTGTGTTTACTTCAAAGTGAAATTCTCAAAGAAAATATGAGTTTAGAAGGTTGAAGTTAAAGAAACAACAAATTTTGCAATTTAAAAACAAGCAAAAGTGTTACACATTTTTATGTTTTCACCCTTTTATTGTTTATACTTACATCTCCATATGCAACACAACCTCAATCTTGCAAGGGGCTCCTTTTTGAAAGTTTCCTTCATATTGTTTTTATTAGTTTCCAATACTTTACATACATACATGCTTGAGATATATTAGACTCATTTATCTCACTCACACACTTCTCATTTACATTTTCTGCCTACCTAAATAGCTCCAACCTATTGATTGAATGCATTTTATCACTCCATACACAATATCACACACAATAGAATGACAACTATAAGGGATGTGATCTTGAATTTCACCCTCTTATTAGATTTAGGACCTCTCCTTTATTATTCACTTCTTTCTAATAATGAATTATAAAGTATATATTGTTTCTTTCCTTAACACACAATTGCGGGGTTTGTGATTATCAAAATTTAAGTTTTCATACACTCCTAAAAAAATTGCTTTAAATGTTTAAGTTTTTGTTTTCACAACTGTGAACCTACCCTTATCCCACATGTTGTTCTGACCATTGAGCTACATCCTCTACTCGATGACATGTAGAAAAACATCTACAAATTGTTTAATTCTCTACTCTTTTTTTATTATTATTGATTTATAACATTCTAACTCTCTTTAAAATGCTTCCCCATCTAAGACTCTCTTTGAGATGAGCTTAGTTAATTGCAATGTTGTTTACTCTCTAAGTCAATATTTTGTTTGTTTTGTTGTTTGAATTTTTCCCTTTGTGGATAAATGTCATTGGTACCCTTTTGGTCTTCAACTTGTTAGACTTTGTTTATATATTTAAGTAAAGTAAGGAAGAACCAAAAAAATATATTTGGGCATATGTATTTCACTTACAAAATGTATTAACTTTTCCTTAATGTTTCCTTCCTTTGTAAGTCCTTTTGATTAATTCACACTCTTTTTATGCCATTTCTATGTTTTTTTTGTTAGAATATATTATAATGCTTTAATCTACAACAAGGAAAACACCAATTGGTTAAGGTTTTAACATATATTTTTATTTTTACAAGAATTGTCAAAATGATAAAAAAAATCTTTTGTGAAAACCTTTGCTAATGAAAGAAGAGGTTTTCCACAGATTTTAGTGAATGTTTATTATAACTACAAATTCTTAGGAGCTGAAGGTTTTTTCACTGGTAGCCTTCCTAGAGTAAGGCACTCTAGTGTGCCAATATTTAATACACACCAATGATTATTATATATTTTAAATCACTGGTGCTCTATATATTGTAAACAATGGCAAATATATATCCTTACTCATTGCAAAATATTGGTAATGGTAATGGTAATGGTAACTGTAACAGTAACAACATTGGTAATGATATTATTGAAAGGAACAATTTGATGTTGTACATAAGAGCCCTAATGTGCTTATTATAATTATAATTATTGTTTCTTTAACAAGAATGATTATATTTGCAATAAAAAAAAGGTTGTAGCAGAGCTAGATAATAGTCAGGTATATACAATTTTCAAAAATAAGTACATGGTTTTGTCTTGATAAGAGAGTTCTAATCCCCATCTTAAAATTTTACAAAAAACATCTGCTAAAATCCTAAAGTCCAATTTGGTGTAAAACCTAACATAAGAGCATGACAAAAATGAGACTCTAAAAAACATAAAACTTGACTAATAGAGATTGAGTGTTGTATCCATGTGAATTTGATTCCCTGTGTTCAGACTCTGTCCTGGATTGTGTTGTTGAACTGTAGCACCATCCCGAGTTGCCACTGACCCGATGGAGTTGGTTGATTGTATTTGGACCCGATCTTGGGAATGCACCAAAGAAGTTATCAATTGCCTAATATTCAAATTTTCTTGCTATAGAGTGTGAATATGGATGGTTTGGTTGCTAGCGACCTCCATTATCAATGCTACTTCCTTATCTCTCCTCTCCTTTTGCATATAAAATTTTGTTTCCAAGCTAGCCACCTTTCTCCGCTGTATTCTCAATTTTGTTTCCTGCAATTGCAACAACCTCCTCATCTCTTTCATTTCACAATTTGTACAATGGCACGATGCTTTGTGCATGTGTCACATTATCCTTGAAACAATGTTACACACATACACAATCCCAAAGAGCAATGACAAAAATCCAAATGAGTGATATGAATAAGCCTAAAGAGGAGAGTTAAACCAAATTCCCAACCTATGTGGCCCAGGTTAAACTAGATTTCCAACCTATGTGGCCCCACTAACCAAAGAACAAAATGCCTAATTGAATGCCTACTCACCATGAAGATATTGTTGCTATTGTCATCACCATCTAGAGCGAGGAAACCGACCATCAAATCCATGATGTGTGAGGGCTGGGTGTGTGGGAAATTACTCCCACCTTCATTAATGATGCACAAAGAGTATGCCTCTAATATCATCTTGTGTTCCATACAAGCTATGACCCAAGTGAAGGAAAGGGAGCGCTAGAGCGAATTGTGATGCTTGTCATTTTTGATGAGTGTTCACACGTTGCCTCGATGTCACAGTTGGAGGATTTCAATGTTGATTAACTTAAAACAGAGGAAAATCCGCAATTTTTTTTATTTTATTTTGTCCCATATTCACCTAAGGTAAACAATTTGTACTAATCTCACTATTTTTCTTTAATGTGCCTTGTACAATATTGCATGTTTCTTTGGCTAGCTGGTCTACCTATTGGTTAATATTTAGAAGAACATGATAATGCTCCACCTTTCAAAATATTTTCTCTTCCTTGGAAATCCTTTGAAGTGCTCTAACCAGGTTGTTTTTCCCATTGTTGTTATGTTCTCTCATCCCTTTAATAATTAACTCATAATCACCAATTAAAATGATTTATGCACAATGCATAGTTTATTAGTTTTAGACCCATGAATAGGGTCAAAGCCTTGGCCTAGTTATTTGTATTTTGACCCAGACCCCAAGAAAAATATGTCTTTTCTATTCCTTCAGGATTAAAAATACCCCCCTCCCCCCCACTTGCCGCCCCTATGCTTATTATAGTTATTATGATTGGTGTGTTCATACATTTAATGGACACTGTCAGATGATGTGATCTTGTGAATACTGATTCTTATATATTGAACATGCAATGGTGCATTTATTTAAATAAAATGCACCAAAGCATAACAACAATTCCAATACACCAATTCATACAACCTTAACATGCATTGGTTTGTAACACTGATTTAAATGCACCAGGGCATGCAAATGAATTCAACACACCAATATGTTTTAGTGGCGAATTTCCCCATGTATTATTTAATCTTTTTGCGGTGAAGCAAATGCAACTTCTTGTTTTTTTTTATTATAAAATTTCAATTACTAACAAGAAAATAAAGTAGGTTTTATTATAATATTGATTTTTATATTTTAATTATTGTATTTGGATATAATCATTGTATTTATATTATATCATTTAAACAAATATACCATCGGATTACACTTCTATTCATTGGAATAATGCAAATCATCCATATATTTAATTGACAATGTAACATTTTACAACAATGCACACTGCTATAGAACAAGAAACATGCTTTAATATTGATAGGAATATGGCACCCTTTGTTATACAAAATGATACAACACAAAGTTCCATGATAAAAAAAATGTGGACAAATAATTGTTATAATTGTTGGTAACCCATTATCATGCCAACTCGGACAATATGCCCATGTTAAACACATGTCTAATTTTTAGAGACAAACATTTCTAAATACTAAACTTGTAACATTCAATCATATTAATCATCACTCATTGCTTGAGCTGCTGGCATGCCTAATTTCTTAATCACTTGTAGGGGATATTGTACTTGGGTTATTTTGAATATTTTGTTGATTAACTTGATTTTGTTCTACCTCTTCATGTTCCATCCACAAACATATAAATAGAGTATAATTAATATATCTACATTTATAGTTATAATATATATGTGATTGTATAAATTGATAAGCATACAATATTAGATTGTTTCATAAACAATATACATTCTTTCGAAGTTGTCCTTCATGTCACCTTTCAACATATTTGTAGTGAAAATTTTGGGTAT
>ML829567.1:47683-57771 GCA_009831015.1 Picea engelmannii | reverse complement strand
GTTTGGGCAATTAGTGGAGGTAGAACTGGAAGGGGTATCGACTGAGGAATTAGCTGTGGAAGTTTGCAGGTCTGCCATTGATAGAAGAGAAACACAGATTGATAGATGAAATGAATGAATGAAGGTTCTTCCCAAAACCAAACTGAAATCTATATCATAATTGGTGCAAGTTGGAACCCAACAAGAGTACAACAATATCTGGCCCACCATTGTAATTGGTCAGAGTACAACGTAAAGTAAAGATTCTATTTTCCTTTTTATTTCATTGGTAGCTTTATTTTGTTGGGTTTCCCTTTTTCTTTTTATTTCATTGGTAGCTTTACTTTGTATGGTTAAAAAAGATTTCTTCCTTGCGGATCTCCACTACTCGTAGTTTAATATGCGTTTGAGCAGGTTGGCCCATCCAACAAAAGAAAAGTACTGACAGGGTTTGGTGACTGTTTCCTTGTTAAATACACAATCTCAGCAACTGGTAGCTAAAGTTTTCAAGGGGTATCTAATACGTAATTAGTAACAGTGCCCTAACGTGCGTAAAGTAAGTATGCCCGAAAAAATAGAATTTAAAACATATGGGCAGTGCGACGGAACCAACACGAGAAAGTGAAGAGAGGATAAATCTAATTATTAGCGCAAGGTAGTGAAGTAATGAGAAAAATCGAACTATTAGAAGGATGAACGGTGGGAACAAAAGAGAAAAGTCCATGACTTCTTTTCATTTTATTTGTTTTGTTGAATTCAGATAGTACAAGGGAAAAGTGCAAGTAGTACAAAGTAAAGTAATAAAAGAAAAATGCTATGCGAAGTGTAGGAAGGAATTTTTACTTTAGGTTATATAACTATAAAATTCAATGCATTACTTCTTGTTCTCTCTAAATTGTTTTTTACTTGTGCATATGTTTACTACAAAGTAAAGTAGTACCAGGGGAAGTCTACTAAACGATGGAGGCGAACTAGGAACCAGGACCCTTAGATCCTCATAGTCCCTTCTTGAGACCTTCTCCTGGCTGCAGACACCTACCTTCCTAGCTACCCTATCAGCGACTCTTATGACCGGTTCCGTCTTGGCCTTTGAATGCGTTGTTTTTTGTCTGCTCTCGGACCATCTCTCTCAGTTTTCGCTCCTTGTCTTCTAATCCTTATAGGAGCTGGTTTATATCAACATGGTTCATTCCGGACCGTCTTCCCACAGTCTCGTTCTTGTCTTCTAGTCATGACAGGGATTGGTCCTTTGATTCTAAGCCCATGTTCCACTAACCGTTCAAGTTCTTCTTCAGCCTTTTCGCCCTTTTTCGCCCCCCTTTACTGGCCTGCTTTCTCCTTTTCGTTTTGCTCAGATCTGGGCAGTGGGCCTGGAGTGGTCCCCCGGCATTTTAAAATGGACCCTCTGTCCAATAATCTAATGCACCCTACAGACGAACTCATTTGGAAACAGGTGGGATTATTCGATAAAATAGACTCCCTGGAAAAAAGGATTCCGACACTTTCCTCCAAGCCTTTTTCAACCTGCCCTTCCGATATCGATGAGTCCCCTGCTGGGATTGGCCCCCCTTCTCTGACAAGAGCTCCTACTCCGAGAGTTTCACTTGCTACTGACAGGCCCCTCCCTGTCTCCACTCCCTTCTTACCCCCAAACTGTCCTAGTCGACTTACCCCTCCGGATATTTTTAAAATACCTCCTTCCCCTCACCGAGCTGCCTCTTATGGACACAAGGAGTGGAAAGCAAACAAAAGAATCAAGCGATTAGTGTTGGGCGATGGAGTGGGCCTAGAGGACCTTTGCAAGATGTCCATCTGTGCACTGGTTGGTCGTATTTCTTATAAAAGTTTGAGCTCACTATCTCTGGAGGACTGGATAAAGCTCAAGTGGTTTCTGATCCTAGGCTACTGCCCGGACGTCCTATATCTAAAAAAGGGTTGGTTCTACTTCTCCTACAGATCTTCCGAAGACACCTCACTGCTACTGTCTTCCTTAAAGCAGCCTCATGCTCAAACATTGGCGTATGACTTTCAACCCAGACACCGACTACTTCCAACACATACATCTGTGGGTGTTACTCCCGGGTCTTCCACTCCACCTCTGGAACGAAGGAGCCATTAGAGCTATAGGTGACTCCCTGAGCAAATTCATTGCTTTTGACACTCATTCTCTCACGGGCTCTTCGAGGAAAATGGGCAGGGTACTGGTCGAGATGGATATAACTGTTGGTCTGCCGGAAACTCTAGAGATCGAATGGCGAGGGAGGAAACTACTACAAAACTTGGACTATCTTGGACTCCCTTTCCGATGCAACCGATGTCGCGACACTGGCCATCTTCGCCGAAACTATTCTGGTAAGTCCTGGATCGACCCCTCTGATGATGTCGATCTGCATTTAAATCCCCCTGCCTTTATGGATGTTGATCCTTCCCTTGCCTCCTTAAACACCCCCCCCTGTTCCTCCCTCCCCGACCTTACCTGGACAACCTGAATCTATGACTTCTAAGCTTTTTCAACTGTGCCCCTCTCTTTTTAATTCACTCACCGCTTCTGAAAAGGAAACTGTTAATCGCTCTCACTGGTCCTCTCTCTCGTCCCTCCCTAAGTCTTCCCTTCCGGAAGCTGAGTTGCCACAGCCTACCTTTCCCATGGCTCCAACTCTTGAAAGCCCCCAAAGTACTTCCATTGATCCTACCCCCCCTCCCCTTTCGCCCCCGCTCCCATCTTCGCTACCGACCCTTCAGACCTGCCCCTCAGACTCGATTGACCCCTCTACGTTACTCCCTGGTTACAGACAGCTGAACGAAGACGATGACTCCCTCTTGGCAGTGCTGAGCTCCTCGACTTCTGCTCAGTTTCTCCTGGACAATGCCACCCAGTTACCAGTATTTCGGGGAAAAGAGCTCATCGCCCCCTCCACAGAAGCGGGTACCTCTTCCTCACACCACACTGAAACTCTCAACAAATCTTTTGCATGGTCGCGAGGTATAGGTGTTGAACTCTCTCCACTCCAAACGAGAAGTGCCAGGAAGAAGAAGGATTGCTCAAGCACTCAACTTACAGTCTAGATCGTCTCAACACAAGATGGAAAGGCCCTTAGAGCTATGAAGGCCATAGCACGATCCAAGTAATGATAGTTCTCTCATTAAATATTCGAGGGATCGGAGGCACCCTCAAGGCTGCCTCCTTCAGAAGACTTCTAGAGAACACCAAACCGGATGTCATTTTTCTTCAAGAAACTCTCGCGGTTGATCATTCTTCTAGAGATTTCTTGCACCTTTTTCACCCTCTGTGGATCTCAGCAGCTGCAAACTCTATTGGCAACTCTGGTGGCCTGTTGGTGGCCTGGGATCCATATCTCTTCGATTTAAAGCCCTTCATGACTTGTGGAGGCATTTTGTTGATAGGTAGATGCTTTGCTACTAACCAGGAGCTGGCTTTTTTAAATGTCTATGGCCCCTGACAAGACAGACCCCCCTTGCAAATAGCGGCATTCTCTCCATTCCAAACCTTATACTGGGCAGCGATATCAACATCACTCTATCAACATATGAACACTGGGGAGGTGCTCCCTCGTCTGGCTCAGGTGAGAACCTTTACAGAGACCTCTTTACGACCAAGAATCTCATCGATATATTGCCGACCAGACTTGTTCCTACCTGGCGAAACGGAAGAAGTGGCTCTGAGGCCATAGCCAGACGTCTTGATCACTTCATAATCTCCGAGGGATTCTTATCTTCCACATGTTTCCCAACATTGTGGGTTGAGCTTCCCTTCTTCTCTAACCACGCTCCCATCCTCCTCAATTTGAACCTCCCACTCTAGCTCAAAACTTTTCCCTTCAAATTTAATCATCACTGGCTCTCCTCCGTGGATTACTCTACTCTGGTACATTCTGTCTGGACAGATCCGTGTTTCCAGAAATAAGAAAACCCACAGTTGAGAATCGTTTGGAAATTGAAAGCTCTAAAAGAGCACACAAAAGTTTGGAGTAAAGATAAGAAGGCAACAAAGGAGACCAATCTGCTTAAGCTGGAGTCTGAGATCACAAAACTCTTATTAAAATCAACCTCAGTCGCCCTGTCGTTGGAGGATTCTGCTACTCTAAAGGCACTGGAGAGAAGTAGAGATGTCCTTCTACGGGAAGAAGAAAAATGTTGGAGGCTTCGCAGCCGTGTGACCTGGCTCAAATGGGGAGACTCAAATTCTAAATTTTTTCACAGAGTGGCCAGCCACAATAGAAACAAAAAATTAATATGGTTTATCGAGAGTGATTGTGATGGGACTCTCCGCGGACAGGAGGAAATCAAAGCCGAGGCGGCCTCTCACTTCGAACACCTTTTAAAATCCAGAAGGAGCCATAATCTACCTGCACAATGCTCTACTGCCAGTCTTTTTTCAAATTTGGTTACAGCTGCTGAAGCCACTAAACTTTACAAACCTGTCTCATTGTCGGAGATAAAGAAAATTTTATTACACTTCAAAAAGGAGAGGAGTCCAGGGCACGATGGCTGGATGGTAGAATTCTTCACCTTCTTTTTCGATCTTGTTGGATCGGATCTCCTCCAGATGGTGGAGGACTCTCGCATCAAAGGTAAAATCTCTAGAAGCCTTAACTCCACCTTCCTGGTTCTAATTCCTAAAGAAAACAATTTGATTTCCTTCAATGACTTCAGACCGATCTCCTTATGCAACCTCATCTACAAGGTAATTTCTAAAGTTATCTCCAATCGGATTAAGCTGTTTCTAGAAAGGAGTCTCTCAGCTGAACAACTCGGGTTTTTAAAGGGTAGAAGAATTCAAGATGCCATCGGTGTAGCCCATGAGAGCATCCACAGCATCAAACAGAAGAATCAAAAGGCGTTGATCATGAAACTAGATCTCAAAAAGGATTTTGACAGCATTGATTGGGATTTTCTGAGACTAATCCTACACACAGTGGGTTTTGGTGACAAGTTCACTGACTAGATTATGTCCTGTGTCTCTAGTGTGAACTTCGCAGTGCTGATAAATGGGGAGGCGACTAGATTTTTTAAAAGCGAAAGGGGACTCTGTCAGGGCTGCCCACTTTCTCCTTATCTCTTTATCTTAATTATGGAAGGCCTTAGCCTTCTCCTCTCTAAAAGCTTTTCCGAGCACCGCATCACTAGTATAAAGGTTTCAAATCTCATCAAGATCGTTCACCTCATGTTTGTTGATGATATTCTTCTAATGTCAAAAGCTGATTTAGCGGAGTGGCATGCGATTCTGGACAT
This sequence comes from Picea engelmannii, assembly GCA_009831015.1. NCBI lineage: Eukaryota > Viridiplantae > Streptophyta > Pinopsida > Pinales > Pinaceae > Picea > Picea engelmannii. Next base: position 52,539 of record ML829567.1, on the reverse strand, counting down.
ATTACAGCACTTATGTTCTGTATCGGGGTTGTCCATTAATCCCTCAAAGTCCATTGCACACTTTTGGGGTTTATCCGAGGCCGAGCTCTCTTGCCTTAAAGATTCCATACCCTTCTCCTTTTTTGACTTGAAAAAAGGATTCAGGTACCTTGGTTACCAGCTGAAGCCGAGAGCCTCCTCCTCAAATGACTGGAGCTGGTTAGTGGCCATCTTTGAAAGGAGAATAGGCTTTTGGTGTAATAAATGGCTTTCCCTGGGTGGACGTCTTATACTGGTAAAATCAGTGTTAGAAAGTCTAGCGGTTTATTGGATGACCCTGGAACGGATCCCCAACAAGATCATTATTCTTCTTCGCAGACTCTCCTTCAATTTCCTGTGGAATGACCTTGCAGGGAAGCGCCGCTTTCACCTTTGCAGTTGGTAGACTCTTTCTAGACCAAAAAGGTCAGGGGGATGGGGGCTAAAGAACCTAGCTATCTTCAACACGGCCCTACTAGCTAGTTCTTTCTGGAGAGCGGTCACTCTTGACAGCATTTGGCACCGATTCATTATGGATAAATATCTAGGCTCCCTGCCCCTCCATCTTTGGCTGCGAAAGACACATCTCCTACAGAAGAGGTCTTCATCATTTTGGAGGGGTCTAGTTTATTCCTCTCCGGTGATCCTTCACTGGCTCCGTTGGTGGCCTGGATCGGGTTCTAAAATCAAACTCAGAAGAGATAAAATCCTCGGCTTGGATGATCTCTTGATTCTATCTCTGCTGCTCAGATCGCAGCTTGGATCTTTTAATTACTTTTCACTGGCACAAATGAAGGTGGAGGCCCACGCCTTTCCTCTCCCGGACCATTGGCTACACAGTAGGGACCTTCTCCTTTTTGGGTTGATGGCCCTGGAATGGGATTCTTACACGGCAGCTTTAAAACAAGCTGGTATCTCCCTCACCAACGCACGGGACTCCCTCATCTGGGTCGGGGGTGATGCCACTGGCAGAGTCTCGGTCAAAAATATCTACGCGACCCTCCTACCAGCACTAGATGTCGATGCATTTCCTCCATGTCTCTTCCAGATGTGGAATTGGTCGCTCCCTCTTAAACAAAAACTCTTTATCTAGCTTTGTGCTAATGGAAAAGCTCTCACCTGGGAGGTGCTCCATAAGAAAGGCTGGCAGGGTCCAGGGATTTTCTCTCTTTGCTGTCGAGCCTCGAAGGACATTCATCACTTATTGATACATTGTAATTTTACAAAAGAAGTCTGGAACCGCTTATTACAACACCTCTCTCTTTCCTTCTCCTGGACCGGCGCCACCATATCAGATTGCTTCTCTTCTTGGCACTCGGAAAAAGCTGTACCGCTTTCACTGGCTGCCTATGTTTGCTGGCAGATCTGGACAGAACGCAACAAGGCCATTTTTTAGGACGCTTCACCTTCCTCCCTTGCGTTTTTTCACAGAACTCTGGCTACCTTCCATTGGCAACCATCTACTGTTAAGGCCCTCCCTTACAAAGCTGTGGATTTTAATTTTCCTAAAGGCCACACCTTGGCTTGTTTTGACGGTGCGGCACAGTCTTCCTGATTATGCTGTGGGGCTGGAGGCACCTTCAAAACCCATCCGTCGAGGATCACAAAGTGGTTCATTAACTGTGGTGCGGGTACAAACACCAAAGTCGAGTTCATGGGCTTATGGGATTCTCTCACCCTTGCTTCCCTTTGGTAGTTAAACCACCTCCATGTTCTTGGAGACTCGAGAGTTATTATAGATTGGATCAATTGTAATTGCACTCTCCAATCCATCCATATTGAAGGCTGGAAGCAAAAAACGCAACAGCTATCCAAACTCTTCACCGATATCAACTTCCTCCATATCCCCAGATCACACAATATCGAGGCGGATTCTCTCTCCAAGAGGGCTCTTAGCGAAGTGGTTGGAAGACTCTTGATCTTCCACTGTGATAGAGGACAGGAGAGCCCTATCTCCTCTATCAACATCTTCGAATTATAATGGCCTTTCCAGTTTGCTTGAAGACAGCTCTGTAATCCGTGATAATAGTTTTTTTGATCGGTTTTTTGATCTCTCGTGGAGGAACTCTTGCTATAGCAAAAGTGCTAGTCGTGAAAGAAGTGGACCGGTTTTGACCACTATCAGCCTCTAATTGCTTCATCTTCCAGGCTATTGCTTGTTATAGTGGCAGGGCAATCTCCCCTTGTAAGCACTATGAATTTTTGAATGCACCAGTTCTATCCTGGCTATCGCACTGTTCAAGCCTACTCAGCTGGCTGCTGCGCTTTGTAAATGAATTTATACCTTTCATAAATTCGAGAAATTTTTTCTTGGGAAAAAGTAAAGTAGTAGGAGAAAAATGAGTAGTAGAGAAAGGAATCTTTACTTTAAATTGTATAAATATAACAATCGAAATTTATATTTATACAATCTAAAGTAAAGATTCCTTTCTCTATTACTCATTTTTCTTAAAGTAGACCACCCTTTCCATCACAACATTTTACATTGTCGATTTTATAGAGAAATTTGGATCGTCTGTTTCCTTTTGGGTCAACCAAAGTTGTCCATTTGTTTAAACATCGATCTGGCCACTGGATAGAAACTGTTAAGCCAAAGGTTAGGTTCACCAATGAACGCAAAATGTTGATTTTCTTGCCATACCATTTGCCTCGAAACCCACGATGCACGAATAACTTGTTGAAGGATCCCTCGCTAAACAACCATCGACATCAACAAGATGTATTCAAAGGTACGTGACGCTTAATGAATCTCCTCGATCGTTGATATTGCACGCAAGTAAATTTCAAGTCTGCAATCCTCGATGAACTGGGAACAATGGGCCTCCACACCATCAACTCGCAATGCATTAACTCCAAAGCGTGGCGCAGATCCTATTTTGTTTTCTGAAGATTATGAAAATCATGTTGTACACCCTCCAATTAAATACCAGACATGACAAGGTAAGTTTGTGGGATCTAGAAATTTGAATCTGTAATGCCATCTTTCTTTCAATTTCACATTATGTTCATGAAACTTTCCTTTCAATCAAGAGAACGAGAGAAAATCCACTGAAGAGTATGCATCGCATCCAATTCGTGGAAACACTGGTAAGACCAGGTTTATCTGCAAGAAAGGTAAATGATAAATTTTGTTGTGAATCTTTTGGGTGTTATATGTTGCTAAATTTTTTGTTATTTGTGGTAATCACTCATTGTGGCGTTCTCATGCAGGAAAGATGCATCCCAAAAGGACAGTGACCAGGCGCTCACCAAGGACACCCAAAGGGAAAGAGCTAGAAGTTGGTGAAGGTTCGAGTCCAGTAGTAGCCAAAGAATTGGAATTTGCACCGAAAGCAAAAACTGTGATTCAAATATCTACCAAGAAGCAATTCATTCAACCACCAACATTCAGAGATACAGAGGCAAGCACCACATCTAAGGTTCTCCTTCCACCTTGGGGTGATCTCTATAACAAAATATATTAGGAATATTTTCCAAACTTTATGTTTCACAGTGTCCCACAGGTTAGGGTAGTAGATGACTGAGTTTTTTCAAATATTAGACAATCATCCTTACAAAAGGTGGCATGTCGAACTCCCTTTTTTCCTTGCATAGAATCCCTTGTGTGGATAATTGACCATATAGACATTGAAAATGTGTAATCAATAATGTGGAAGGGGGATGCATTGGTGTATTCCCTTTGGCGGAGGTGAAAAAGTATTACAAGCTCAGGGACCTGGAAAAAAGATTGAATATTGATTTTGTGGTTAAGTTCTATGAGTGACATAATACCATCCAGTTGTTAGCTTCTTGGTGGAGGGAGGATAAGAAATTCTTGAACAGGACCAATGGCTGGTACAACACAACAAATCTTAGAGAACCATACATGTACTTAACGACATTGATCTGCTGATTGTATGGAGAAAGGGATTTCTCAAGATTTTCAGAAGCCTGGATGCCCCTAGCATATATGATCGCTGTCTCTAGAAGCAGTTTCAATTGGGGGGGGCATTATTTCAAAATAATTGAGCATCACTATTTGAAAGCCCCAGGAGACAAAAGAAGGTGAAACACCATCCTTTTTTATGGAATCTCTATTGTTAGATGTGATCTGTGCGAGGAATGTTTTCTCAGGTATGGATTTGAGCTGGCATGTTGTCGAGTTACTTGTACATGTGTATTTTAGCATCCTATGGGAAAACAAGTATAAATTTTTTTATGCCATGATATGTGATGAGTTCATAGGCAGGATACATTTCATTATTTTAAGGCAAGACTGTCCAAGACTTTTAGTAGCAACAAAGAAAATGATATATGAAGTAGGTCATTGGTATCTGGAAGAAAAGAACACTTATATCAAGGTTTTTGGAGCTGTCAGTGCTCCACATTTACTTCCCACTTGTGTCCCAAACCATTTGGTGTTGGGAGAAAAATGTTACCAGACGCTTTTACAGGGTTTCAATGCCTCTCTTGTGAAAGATCCGAAGAAGTATTTTATAACCTACAGTTTCCATAATATGTATCATATAGTCAAATACACCATGCATTCCAAGCAAGAAGGTCTAATCCATTTGGAGTACAGGTTCCCTATAGGCTGGTTTCGTAGACATGATACCAAAGGGATAGTACCCCAACACGTAGGGAAAGTGGTGTCACATTGGCCTTATGCCCATGATAGTTATGAAGATGAGATCTTCACTAAAAATGCTTAAGACCAGGAAGAGGTTCTTCAAAGAAAAGGAAACCCAAAAATTACCAGCTTTAAATCTATGTCGGTGAAAGAACTATTTGCAATGGTGGAGCGCACATGAGAGGTAGCTATCAGAGTATGACATGAAGTTAGGGCAGTGGAAGCAATA
>ML829566.1:57791-85549 GCA_009831015.1 Picea engelmannii | reverse complement strand
TGCTACACTTGTCATCAATGAATTACTTCCTATCTTCTTGAATGCCAAGGTCACCATCCCACTCAGGACAAATCGCTATCCTAAGTTATTTTTAAAAAGAACTTCTTGCATCTTGTTGAGAAAGTAGAGACATTGTAATATGGCATTGCCAAATTACAATGTAATATGGAATTACCATATTACAATGTAATATGGTAATGCAATATTACAATGTAATATGGGATTACCATATTACATTGTAATATGGTATACCATATTACAATGTAATATGGTAATACCATATCTCGTGTTATTTTATTTTTTAAAACTTAAACCAATCGTCAAAATATCGATGATAGTTCGTTGGAAGCCAATTTTTATTTTGAACAACCGTGGCAATAGAGACAAAAGTTCATTGCAATTTTCCACGGTTTTGCGTCGCACATACAACATCTACATCATAAGTTTGGTTTTGACATAAAGTTTCATCGCTATTGCCACGAATTTTCATCACCATTTGCCACGGTTTTTTGTCACACATACAACATCTGCGTCGTAAGTTTTTGTCTTGGCATAAACTTTCATCGCAATTGCGACGAAGTTGCGTCGTAATTTCCATGGTTGTGCCTCGTAATTGCGATGAAGTTTCGTTGTAATTTCGACGATTAATTGGGTTAACCCATTTTGATGGTGATGACACGTGGAGAGCTAATTTCGTCAATGTTTCCACGAACACCTGGATCATGGATATAGCGATGAAAAAATGTCTTGGCTTTCGTGGAAATTGCGACGGACAAGTGTGGCAATATCAACAAAAAACCGTCGCAAATTTGGTCATATGTACTAGTGGTTGGAGAAAAGGGCCACCGAAAGGGAACCTTGCAACATCAAGGTTTTTTGGTTGTATCTTCCAGTTTTACTTAATATAATACAGTGGCATGTTTCTTTCCCATAAAATAATTCTCATTTTATTACATGACTCCTTGATCACATGTGTAAGTTTTCATTGAATATACTATTGTTTCTTTCACTTTGGTTAGTTTGTGTTTCATTGTAGATCCAATATCACAAGAGCATCGAAGCGGAGCAGGGAAAACAAAGATATAAGGAAGTGATATTCAAAGGTATGCCATTCATCTCTTGTTTGATAGTAAACTCAATGATTAAATCTTAGGGAAATAATCATGTCATGTCTTGTTTTGTTCTAGATCCAGGTGGATATAGGGAGATCAGTTTATGTCTGCATTCATCGATTTATTCAATAACAAAATTGACAACTCCACCGGGGATACGACTTATGTTTGATTTTTGCTGTCCATTTTCCTTTAGCCTACCATTTTCGTTTTAATCCAGTCTCTGAGTATGTGGGGGATCCATCTAGACTCTCTGGATCTAAAATTTATTTTAGACTCTTTGCCCTTTTTTCCAATTTTACTTTGTTTACAGGCATATCCGCATTGTATCCCATATATAGCATGTAGAAACCTTAGATAGCCGCACCCTGACTGTTTAGACTAGTGTGGAATCTATGCACCCTACCCATATCTAGCCTGTGGAAACCTCAAATTGCCGCACTATACCTTACTGATGGGTTGCGACGTCTCCTGTAGAATTTTTGGATTAGGTATTTTTTTCTTCTGAGACCCAGTTTTGATTTGATCACCTAGGAAGAACTTTTAGTGCTAATACTTGACTATTTTCTGAGTGTAATACTCGTTGTTGATTGGTTTTTAGGGATTGAAAACCCTTCTTCGTGATTTTACAAGTTTTTACTTCTTTCTTTTTGTCAACAAAGACATAATCTCTGGATTTAAATCTGAGTGCTTGATTGATAAAAGTCTTTGATTTGATTTAAAGTTTCAGATTGTTTTACATTTTATGGATTGCTTGTTGATTGGAAAATTATTTCCGTTTGCATTTAGCGAAACACTTTCTTGTCATCTTCATTTTTATCTTCATTGAAAGTTTGAATTGGGTATTTGTTGAGTGCATCTATTTTCTTTGATTACTTTTCCTTTCTTCATTATATCCCTAACTTGATTTTGGAAAGGAAGAATTAAAGTCATTTATTATTTTTAAGTAATCATTCATAAGAAAAAAAATTGCATTCAATTTATTTATTTTTACAAGAGAACAAATTGGAAAATTTCATTGCTTATGATTGTTTGAGATCGTGTTCATTCAAGAAAAATAAATTATACTTCGTAGCTTTTGTGTTTTTTGAAGAAATACTTTCTCCCTATTGTAATTATAATTCATCAAACTGAAACATTGCATCATTCATCTCTTCTTGCATATTATTGGGTGAAGGTCTCATACAACATCAGTTTCATCTCCATCTCCCTCTTGTGTAAACAACAACCTCTAAAATACTATGTAATTTTAAAATTTATTAGTAACTTTTATTTTCTAGAAACTCTTTTACACCAACATTAGCTAGGCTAGCTCTTTGGAATAGGTTGTGAGGCACACTCTCCAAAGCATAAAACACATTGTAGCATCTTGTGACAGGGAGTGTTCAAATCCACTTGCAACATTTTTTCCTGGGAATCCCTTCTCACACAAGGGTCAAACCTAAGGTTGCATTAAGACTGGAAGAGTTAATGTTGGCACAAGGGAAGACCCAGGGTTCAACTCCAAGAGTGCACCAACAAGCCCTAGATACTGGCCCTTTCGGAAACACCTATGAAGCAGATGCAGTCTCACCCGAAGCATCTATGAGGGGTTTGCAGGACATAGATGTCTACAACCAAGGAAATATCAAGAGGGTCTCACAACAACATCATAATCATCATATATTAGTTTCCTTCTTAGATCTACTCCTCACAGTTATATATCTACTCTAACATAGATATGCAATAATAGAATAACAATGAAAAAGCTCAAGACATCAATCACACAAACATAACACCAAACATACGTGGTTCACCCTCTCTCTAGGGATACGTCCACAGAATTGTGCTATAGATTTATTAAGATAAAGCATACAGTTCTGATCTGCGCTCTCAACTAGCAGATATTCTTTCTTCTTCCTCTATTTATCTCCCCTTCTTGCGCACCCAACTGTAGGACTTGACCTTCGCACACAGTTGAAGATCTTACAATACTAGAAAGCTCTCTCTCTCTGCACTTCTCTCTTACAATATAATGTTCTCTCACAACAACAATAGAACTAGCTCAACAACAATATCGTACCAACCCAACCCAGGCCCTTTAGACCTTTATTTATACATGATAATATCCCACTGATAGTATTAGGTCGGAACCTAATGTCAAAACCCTAGATACCAAAACCCTAGGTGACTAAAACCCTAGGTCAACTTGACCCGATTTTCCCGGGCTTCGCCAACCTGTCTTTCCTTTCTTCCTGCGCAGTGCTAACAGTGGCTTTTCTCACTTGCTAAGCTGTCCTTGATCCATATTCCTTGCTTATATGTCATCCTCGATCCTCTTGTCCAACGGCTTGCTTTTCCATACTTCGCTCCATCTTTTCTTCTATTTTTCTCACTTTGCCCCAGTAACAGTTACTGTGTCTTCCGCAAAGTGCGCATTCCACCTTTTCTTCCTTGATCTTCACTTCCTTCCATAACCAAGGGCCAATAGGCCCCCAACACTCATCTGTGACTCATCTCGAGGAACTTCAGATCTAATCCTTCTGTTCTACTTCGACTTTTAGACTGCGCAATGAAGCCTTTGCTTTCTGCTCCATGCCTCCCTTCCTTGTGCAGACTGTATTTTCTGTGTCTGGTACCCAGTTTCAACTGCACCTAGTACCTAGACCCTTTTGTTCCATGCTCCTACTGAGATTTGTGAGGCAGTTGGTTGTCATAATACAACTTCAGCTGACTCCTATTCACCAAGCCTTCCTTCCACTCTCTGTTTAACGTCTTCAGTTGCGCAGCTCCTCCTTCGGTAACATAAGCAATAACATATGGTCCAAGAAAATGTGTTCTAAATTTCCCTGGATGTTTTATAAACTTGCTGTCATACACCAGTACTAAATCACCATGCTTAAATGCCTTCTTTTTGATGTGCATGTCATGATATGCCTTCTCTCTCTCTTTCTATAGCTATTGGTGGAATCCTGTAACAAATATGTCTTCTTCGAGTTCAACCAACTATGCGAGCCTCTCTTCGACAATGCCAATATCATCCATGTATGTGAAGGAAGCAATTCTTAATCTTGGTACCAAGTATTCCAATGGGACAACAACTTCAAGGCCATAGAATAACTTAAAAGGGGTCTGCATGGTTAGGTTCTTGCAAGTGGTTCTATAGGCCCACAATATTGTTGGTACTCTCAAATCCCAGTCATCCCTATTTACACTGCAGATCTTTGTCAGCGTTGTCTCCAAGATTTTGTTGAAGGCTTCGACTGTCCCATTTTCCTGTGGATGGTAAGGTGTGCTCTTCTGATGGTGGACTGCAAATTCCTCAGTCAATGCTTCAACTGTCTTATTGATGAAATGTGTGCCTTGGTCACTCATAAGGATCTTAGGGCATCCAAACCTGGTTATGACATCATCAAATATAAAGTGCGTGACTGTAGTTGCACCACAATCCTTAACTTCTCTGGCTTCGGCCCATCTGGTCAAGTATTTTGTTGCAGTAATAATGTACGTTGTTCCTGTGCGCTTCCCTGGTGGGCTTATAGGTCCCATGAAGTCAATGGCCCATTTTTAAAATGCTTGTAGGGTCATCTGTGGTGCTAATGGAATTTCATCTCTTCTAGATGGTTTCCTAACTCTCTGGCATACATCGCAGGCTCTGGCATAATCTTTAGCATCTCTGTGTAAGATAGGCCACCAAAGGCCAGCTCTCAGAACCTTCTGCATAGTTTCTCTCCCTGTGTAATGTCCTCCTGCGATGCCTTTGTGAGCTTCTGCGAGAATCAATGGTCACTCTGCCTCCATAACACATCTCCTTAGTATCTCATCAGGTCCCATCTTGTATAGTTGTCCCGCTATAAGTGAAAAGTCTGCAGCACGCACCACTAGTTGTTTCTTCTGAGAGATGGTATACTCACTCGGTGCCATTCCTTTTGACAGGAACTGGACTATGTCTGCGAAGTGATCATCAATCTTAGTAATGGCTAGCAGCTATGCATCTAGTAGTGTGTCCTCCAAACTAGTGGGTTCTTCGCCATGTTCCAACCTTGACAAGTGGTGAGGGCCTTTATTCATCCTTCCTATCTTAACTATGATCTCAAAATCATATTCTTGAATCAGCAGAAGCCATCTGCATATTCTCCCCCCCAACACTAGTTTTTTGACCAGGTACTTCAACGTAGAGTGATTAGTAAACATTTTAAAGTGTCCTCCCAGCAAGTAGTGGTAAAATTTCTGCAGCACATACACCATGGCCAATCCTTCTCTCTCTGTAGTGGTGTAATTAGTTTCAGCTGTAGATAGCTTCCTGCTAGCAAAAGCTAATAGATGGTTGATGTCTCCAGTTCCTGGTTGAGCTAACACAGCTCCCAATGCAATGGAAGATGCATCAACCTGCACATGAAACTCCTTACTCCAATCTGGAAAAACCAGAATAGGTACAGTAACCATCTTTTTTTTTAGTGTGTCGAAGCTCATCTGGCATTCTTCTGTCCAGCTAAACTGACAGTCTTTCTTCAACAGCTTCTCCATAGGTTTTCTAATCTGTGCATATCCTTTGATGAATTTTTTGTAGTAGCTAGTATGTCCTAGCGTAGTGTACAGTTGTTTGATCGACGTCAGAGGTGGCAGATCAATGATAATGACAATTTTAGATGGGTCTACCAACAATCCCTGCTTACATACAATATGTCCTAACAACACTCCAAATGGTGAGAAGAAGATGCACTTATTCAGATTCAAAGCAATTTGATACTGTATGCACTTATCCAACATTAGTCTTAGATATTCAATATGGTTTTTCAACAAACTAAACACAGTCCATTCATCAAAATATGCTTCTAAACATTTATGCAAAAATTCTTTAAATGCTTCAACCACCACCCTGGAAAATATGGATGGGGCATTCTTGAGTCCAAATGGCATCACTGTATATTGGTAAGATCCCCATTCTATGGAAAACTTTGTCTTGTGGTGATCTTCCTTAGCAATCAGGATCTGATGGTAGCTTGAAAATCCATCTATAAAAGAATATACCTCTTGGCCTCTGACATTGTCTAATACTTCATCAGTGAATGGTGTAGGGAAAGGGTCATGCAAAAAGACATCATTCAACTTCTTGAGATCCACACATATCTCGATCTCACTTGTCTTTTTGTCTTTTACTACCATAGGGATAATCCACTTTGATTCTTCGACAAGTTCAATAATACCTGCTTCCAACATTCTGTCGAGCTCGATCTTCACTTTTTCTTTATATTTAGGGTTCAACCTATAGGGTCTTTTCTTGACGGGCTTCACACTTGGTTTCAAAGGGATCCTCATATCTCCCACAGGTCCTTTGATTCCCTTCATGTCAATGAAATTGGTTGGAAACAACTCCTGATACTCATGCAGTAACTCTGTAATCTTGTCAATGGTTGCAACATCCCAATAATCTCCGACATTGGAAGGCTTTGGGGTCTCTTATGTTCCAATATTGACCTTCTTAATCTTGATTGGTTGCCCAATAAATGGTAGCTCAATTCATTTTCCTTCCACATCTCTTTGGCCTTCTGTTTCTATGATGTTCACCTTCCTTGGATCATCGTCTTCATCAACATTGATGTTGTAACAGCTTTGCAATTTCTGGAATGGCTCAGTCCATTCATCCTCTCTTGTTCCATAGGGAGGCCAAAGACCTCCTTGAATACCTTATTGCTTACAATATATAAGGCTTGGTTTATTGATGGATATTAGCTTTAAAATAAAAAGGTTGTTACAAAGTTCTGATTCATACCTTCCCAATCTGCAGTGATGAGGCGCAGCTCCGTTTGAAGGTACCAATTGATAGGGGTCGTATCCAATGTGTTAATGAATCTATGTACCCACTAGTCTTGAGGAATATTGCTCCAATCTTCTTAGCAGATTTTCACATGGTCCTTTGGACAACTTCGACCTGTGTATCTCACTTCGCAGCACTCCAATTGGGCTAAGAACCGCACTATCATCAAATTTCAACATTGTGTCAAGTCTGTAATATTAATTTTTTGCGTCCCCCACCATATGGATGGTGTATCTTTCAGGGCCTCATCCATTGCCACCAGTATTTTTTGTGTTGGTACACTTGCTTCAAAGTCCATCAAGAAGGATTCTAAAGAATTCAAACCAACAAAGGTGGGAAGTTGCTTACCGTTGTGCCAATCTAGTGAAATTTTCTGGTCAGCCTGACACATATTCTTGTGGATACTTCATACATCTGGTTTTTTCAGTTCTCCAGTGCTTCTTCCGAGTCTGATGAGCATGCATTGTCACTTTTCCAGCAGAGATTCCCATCGGCTGTAGGGTTATTATAATCCTGTTGTCTGGCTATTGATTTGTAGATGTTTTCTAGTTCATATGCATGGTCTTCTTCTTTGATGGGATCTGTGTATCACTGACCCTCATATGGATCTAAGGGTGCAATGACCCTAAGGCCATCTCTTTCAAATGTCATACATATTTTATTTAAATCAAAAAGAGTGGAATTGTTGAAGGCCCAATCAATTCCTAACAAAGAAAGGTGAGGTAAACTATCATCGACTATCTCAATTACTTCAAAATCTGCAAATGATCTTACTCCATCGATGTCCACAGGTACATGCTCCAGTCATCCAAATGGGTTGACATCTTTCTAATTAGCCATCCTAAACCTGGTGGGGGAATAGATTAACTTAGGCTTTCCCATTAGTGCCCAAGTTTTCTTCGTCATGACATTAACATCCGACCCTAAGTCGAGGACCACATAGTCTACGTCATACTCTCCTATTTGAGCATTCAAATGTAATTCTTTATTTTTCCTTCTCTTTTTCCCAATTTGGTGTACTGTCTTGCTCAGTAAGGGGTCTATCCTTCCTAGCTCATATTGTATGATTAAATTATGTAACTCATGTACAACGCTTTTATATTGAACTAAATTAACACAATTGCACAAAAATTCCATGAGTTTGCTTACCTCTTTTCCTTCTTTTGGCGAAGCAGACTGATCAAATGCCTGAGGCATTTCTTATTCTCTTGTTTCTGGTCATTTCTTTGATCAAGAGCCTTGATCTGTGTTGAAATCTTGCCTTTCTTCCTCAAATATTTGTCTTTCTTTCTTTGCATCAAAATTTTGGGTCTTCTCGACAGATTTCTTGATACCTGAGTCTTTTGTGATCTTTCCTTGGGTCGCTCTATCCTGTCCTGTAGCAGCTCCTCCTTGAGTAATAATAATGACTCTAGGATCGGCTCCATGGGGTTATTCTTTGATCAACTTTATTTTCGGGTTCTGCTGAGGTCCTCGTCTTTCCTGAAGTTTAGCCAACAATACTGGACAGTCCTCAATGACATGCTCAAACGAGTTGCAATAACTGCAAGTGGTACAAGGATTTTGACAGTCCCTTGCTAGATGTCATGGCTATGTGCAATTATAACAGATTATTTATCCTCTCCCTCGACCCATACCTCCTCCTCGTGATTGTCCTATGAATCCACCACGAGGATTGAAGTTGACTCTTCCTGGAGAGTTCTACTGCATAGTGTTTCCTTCTTGTTGTACTTCGCCTTGGATCTTGTAGATGTCTCTTGACCTTTCACACATGAGATCGTAAGCCCTATGACCTCTATCATCATGTCCTACTGACTTAAAAAATGTGCAATATAAGTTTGTGGGTGTCTGAACATACTTCTGCATGTAATGGCATTCACCTGGGCAATGTCGATTTTTGCATACTTCGCACTAGGGCAATGTGACTTGCTTCAAGGGGCTTGGAGGTCCTAAGGCCAAATATTCATGAAATACATGGTAGAGTTCCTTATCATGGCCTTCTGGTCTAAATATAACACACCAAATATCTTCTCTTTTGTCCTTTCCATTATCCTTCTTTATGCCCTCAACCTGCAAAGACAAACTAGTCAGTTGACTCAAGATCTGGCTCATACCTGAGCTAGATTCTCCCATAGGGGCTGATTCAAGTTTCATGGAGATCTCCAGTGCCTCAGACTGTGAAGCAATTTTTTGTTGCATCAGAGTAACTCTGGTGTGTGGTAGTAGCGCAACGATGAACCATTCTTTTTTCTTCTCATATGGGATTTTAAAAGTTAATCGTCCTCTTAAGGTCTTGAATCTCTGATCGAATTCCCAGATAGGTTCAACAACCTTCTGTTTGATCTCTTTCATCTCTTTAATACATTGTGACTCTGATATGTGTTTCTTGAACTCTGCAATCAACTCATTTTTGATCTCATTCAATGGTTGGGGATATGAAAGCCATTGGACAAGCTTCATGTACCAGCTCAGTGCGCGATCTCTAAGAGTAGTGTTGAATTGGGTCCTTTTAACAGCCTCATCAATAACATTCTTAATATTCCACACAGCTTCACACAAGAACCAGTGTTGATTTGGATCTTTAGATCCATCCCCTCTAAAGATAGGGAACCTCATCTCATCTGCCATAGAGCTTCTTGGGGTTCCTGTCTGAGTATATGTTGAACTGTTATTAATGGTACTCTGAGGAATCTAGTGGTTCTGACTATTCTGATTACTTAGGGTTGCTAAAACAATAGGAGGATTAATGTTAATTACTTCCGCTGTCTACGCAGTTCCTAAGGTTTTTGGCTCGTTCTGGCGAAGTTCTTCAGCTGCTTCTTCCTCTATCCTAGTGGGTTTCAGATGTTCTTTGTCTGTCAGAGCTGCCTCTTCTCCACAGTAGAAACCCTCGTCCCCGTAGTTTTTCTTGAAAAGTTTCGCAAGGTGGACTCCTCTAAACACTCTCCCACTGCGCGTATGTCCAGCTCCTGTGTCATTGTCGTTGTCTAAATTCTTGAACATTAGCTTTTCAAAGTTCAACCAATCTATTGTATCTTCAGGATGTGCTTTTCATGCAAGATCATCTTGATCCTTAGTTTCAGAAACTGTAAAAATTTCCCTCTGGGCCCTTTGAAAAAGTATCTCTTGACTTGGCTATACGATTTTACTCTATCAACAACAAATTTGGTGATGTACCCTCCAATGGTGCTATCAAACCAGTGATGTACAACTCAAGATATGGCATTATTAACTCTTTTAACCTTCTGGATCAGCATCGAATTCCAAACCACAGGGGATCTAGGTCTTATCTCGGCCTAGGTATATGCTAATCTAGCCAGCCACTCGGACAACTCCAGATGGATTCCTCCAAAGAAGATATTGTGAATGTCGGTGAAGATGTATCTTTGTAGCCAATATTCAGTACTCAACCTAGGCTTCTTATTTTGGGCTTCAATGAAGTCCTTCTCCTGATCTTCTATCCACTTTTGAATCTCTATCTTCGATGGGAACCACCTTGACATTCCCTCAAAAATATTCTTGTCCTGGAAACGAAACCATTTGTTGGCACAGGGGTAGACCCAGGGTTCATCTCCAAGAGCACACCAACAAGCCCTAGCTACTGGCCCTTTCGGCAACACCTGCGAAGCAGATGTAGTCTCACCCAAAGAAACTATGAGGGGGTTGCAGGACAGAGATGTCTACAACCAAGGAAATATCAAGAGGGTCTCACAACAACATCATATTCATCATATATCAGTTTCCTTCTTATATCTACTCCTCATAGTTATAGATCTACTCTAACACGGCTATGCAATAATAGAATAACAATGACAAAGATCAAGAAATCAATCACACACACATAACACCAGAAATATGTGGTTCACCCTCTCTCTGGGGCTATGTCCACAAAACTGTGCTATAGATTTATTAAGATAAAGCATACAGTTCTGATCTATGCTCTCAGCTAGCAGATCTTATTTCTTCTTCCTCTCTTTCTCTCCCCTTCCTGTGCACCCAGCTGCAGGACTTGACCTTCACACACAGTTGAAGATCTTACAATACCAGAAAGCTCTCTCTCTCTACACTTCTCTCTTACAATATAATGTTCTCTCACAACAAAAATAGAACTAGCTCAACAAAAATATCATACCAACCCCACCCAGGCCCTTTAGACCTTTATTTATACATTATAATATCCCATCGATAGTCTTAGGTCGGAAACTAAGTGTCAAAACCCTAGGTCAACTTGACCTGCTCTTCTCGGGCTTCGCTAGCCTGTATTTCCTTTCTTCCTACGTGGTGCTAACGGTGGCTTTTCCCGCATGTTGAGTTGTCCTCGATCCATCTTCCTTACTTATCTATCATCCTCGATCCTCACGTCCAACAAATTTCTTTTTCGTACTTCGCTCCATCTTTTCTGCTCTTTTGCTCACTTCACCCCAGTAACAGTTTCTGTGTCTTCCGCGAAGTGCGCATTCCACCTTTTCTTCATTGATCTTCACTTCCTTCCATAAACAAGGGCCAACAGTTACTCACCCTTCTTTTTTGGTCTTGGTGTAGAGATTACGCATATTATGGGGGTCACTTGAAGGTATACCCACAATTATGAGTGGAAGCCTTTCAAGTTGATTTTGGGCTATATACCCTGCTCTTGCGCATGGATCAAACTATCGACTGTTTCCCCAGGCATCCCTGTTGTTCTTAGCAACCTTAGTAGCCTATGTCTTTAGGGTCTTACACGAGGTGACTGTGGAGGGGCAAGTCTTCATGGTACCTAGAATCGACATTGGCCAGACTCACTCGGGCTCCTTAGAGGGTATACCCACGATTATGTGTGGGAGCTTGCACTAGGGTATAAGTCCATTAAGCAGGTCGTCAATGTAACTTTTCCACCTGCTCTATCCTAGCCCCTTCTTGTCTTGACTTCGCGATGTTGGATTTCATCACCAACTAGTGACTTCGAAATAAGAAGGTTTGTTTTCTTGGTTTGATTTCTACATTTTCTTAACGAGTGATGTTTGTTTCCGTAGTTGGCCATAGATTTTTTCCATAAAAATTTTTGTTTGTCCAACATTGACCCTCCACATCTTTCATGTAGGATGAAATGGCTACCCCCAGAAGATCCAGAAGGTTATCTCCCTTTTCCTCCTAATTCACCGGAGGGCTCTCCCGAGCGGAGAGCAGTCCAGGACACCGTAACCTCACAAGTGGAAGGTTCTGACTCTCTAGAAAATTTCTGAATTATTTTCGATTCTCTATAGGCTTTCCAGATTCCTTCTGGATATGAGAGATGCATTCTCTAGATGAATCCATCAGGATAACTTGTTGTTGACACTTATGGAATACTGACCGGACCCCATACAGGCCCTAGAGCCAAGAATCCCCTTTGGTCCAATGACATATTTAGAACCCCGCCTCGCACGGTGTGGGAGCTTTTAGACAACTTGGGGGCGGGTCCTGATACACCCGCCATCTCACAATTTCTCGAAACATTTTTTAGCTACATGATACCTTTAGACCATTTTGCTGGTACAACTAGCAATATCATCGTCGTTCCAGACACAAAGTCAGTTGGTCCTAGCTCAAATTTTTCTCTCTAGATGGCCCATTATACTATGGTCCCACACGTTATGACTATTCCTACTGGGAATGTGGTGGTTAACCAACCTCCCATTGGCACACCACTCTCTTCTATACCTATCCCATCGCTTCCTCCTGGGTATCACACTTTGAATCCTTCCACCATCGTCCCTACCCAGGTTCCATCCAAAGTTTCTAAACTTTTTGTTCCACCTGGGTACAATGTTGCTAATGGTTTTGTTCCTGCACCTTCCCAGGTCCTCTCTGGAGGGTCTTATCCACCTTTTCCTGGGGGATCTAGCCATAGTGTCTCCAATCCAATTGGAAGAAACCATCATTCATTCACTTCTGGTTACCAGATTCCCATTGGAGGGAAATATCAAGTTGGGGGGAAATATCCACTTGGAGGACAACCTCAGGTTGGACTCGATAACCCACTATATGGACAGAACACATCGAGATCACTAGCCCAACTTTGGAGCCTTCTTGCCCAAAGAAATCCACAATCATCTGGGGGGAAACAACCTCAAGTCACCTCTTTTGTACTCCCTCACTCTGGCTAGACATATCTTGGTTCTTTAAATCCTTCTTGGGGTTCGAACATTCAATCTAGTGTCCCTTTTCAAGGGAAAATTTCCAACCAATCCAACCCCATGGGATATATGCCTCCAAATCCTCCACGACATAATCTGCCAGGACTCTCCATGTACATGCAGACTACTTACAGTCCTACTAGTATACCGATGGGACTTCCTCCCCAAGGTCACCCGTATCCTCATGTGAATAGATAGCTACCTTTTCTAGCCACTTTGGATTTACCTAACTTGTCTAGAATCTTGAATGATCCTATCTTCCATTCTCCCCATTGGTCTATCATACCAGCCAAATTACCTTCTGACATTCCCATGTTTGACGATCGACCAGGAGAAGACCCGAACAATCATGTTATGACTTTCCACCTTTGGTGTTCGTCCAACTCTTTGATGGATGACTCCATTCGGTTACGACTCTTTCAACGAACTCTCATGGGTTCGGCTGCAAAGTGGTACATAGAATTACTGTGAGGCTTCTTTAATGACTTCAACACCCTCGCCATGGCTTTTGTCACACATTACCAACTTCCAATCTGCTACGAGACAGGAATCGAGATTTTAAGTTCCTTTAAGCAATCCTCTGCCACTCACATTTCCGATCACATTCATGAATGGAAACGAAGGAGATGCTTGATGAAACTTGACCTTCCTGATCAGTTATTGGATGAATGGTTCACCAAATCATTCGTCAATAAAATCTCCCATGATATTTCCATGGGTGGAGTTATCACTAAAGAGAAGGTGATTAGTTTCACTCAGTACCTAGATCTCATTTATTTGTAAACAGGCACTCTTTACGACTTGCTCCCTGATGCTCCACGCCCTTATACCACCGCTACCTCAACAACCCCAACAACTTCTCATGATGCCGAGGGTGCTATTGGTACCTTCCATGCTGACGCTAAATCCACATTGGCCACTCACACCAATTCCAAATCTATTGCTTCTAATGTCCAAGGTGCTCCGACTCCTACTCGTTCCATCGACAAAACTTCCTAGGTTAATTCAGTTCAATCTACCCCTGTCGGCAAAAAAAAATCTAAAAAAGGAAAGGGTAAGAACAAGGAGGAAAGAAATAATAATCCACAATTCGATAAACCCAAGACATAGTCTGATGATGATAATGACAAGCGTAAACCTCGATATCCTTCCCTTATCTGTGGTGATGATCACTACATGAAATATTTTCCAAGACGTGTTGAGGTCACTAAGTTCCTTCAAGGGACCGTGAAGCCTCTCACACCTGTCGTTTTGTCACAACCTTTCCCTTCTCAACAACAGGCCCAATTGGTCATTCATGACCAACCCTCTCCTTCCACCATTTTGTATGTCCTTATGTGTACTGGTAATTCTACCAAGAACGACATTGCAATCACCACTCGAGCCAAAGATTATTATCCTTCAAAGGAGAAAGTTGACAATTTACCACCTTCATTGGTTCAACCGCCTCCCTCAACTTCACCTCCCAACGATCCTCTTCATCTCAAAGGATCGGGTCCCGATACAATTCTCCTCCCTCCTCCAAAGGGCGTTGTTCAAAAGTCTTCCTTTAATCCTCACGCGTGTGTTGCTCAAAACTACATCATTGTAGAAGACCATGCGCAAGAATCCTCTGTGATGTCATCTCTTGAAGTCCTTCAAAGTTGTCCCACTCAAGGGAAGGCATTGTTAAAGGCCATTGGTGGAATTGATCCCATACATACGAATTTGATAATATTTGACCTGGAATACCACATTCAAAGGCTACCTCCTCAGTTAGCATTTCAGATTCAAGTTGTTGTCGGGAACAAGAATATTTGTAGAACCGTTATTGACGAGGGTGCCTCGACGTGCATTATGTCAGTTACTTGTTGGAAATCCATTGGCTCTCCTCCCCTCACCGAATCACACAATACACTTAAGGCTTTCAATGGTTTTGGTTTTAAACCCTACGATTATCTTCCCTCATTGTCTATTATGTTGGAAGGAAAATCGGTCAATGTCAAGGTCGAGGTCTTTGATGCGCCTCTTGACTATAACCTCTTACTTGGATATAGATGGATTAATTCCATGTGTGCCGTCGTGTCTACCCTTTTCCAAGTGTTACGTTTCCCACATCAAGGAAAGGTCGTTACGGTTGAACAACTGGCCTTTTTCAATTCTGATTCCCTTACTAGCAACATACCCTTTATCTCCAAGACACCTCCTGGGTACGAGAATGTCGGTGTGGGTCTCCTGAAAGATTCAACTTTGATGGGAACCTTCCCAATACCACCACTCGATTTTCCACCTCTTTTTG
Source organism: Picea engelmannii (assembly GCA_009831015.1). NCBI lineage: Eukaryota > Viridiplantae > Streptophyta > Pinopsida > Pinales > Pinaceae > Picea > Picea engelmannii. The sequence goes on along the minus strand of ML829566.1, from coordinate 70,207 downwards.
TTGTCTCAATCAACATGATTCCCACCTCTATCTGTGAAACCCCCGCGTCTCATGACTCGTGGATAGTACCTGATCCTAGTGATTATCTTCGCTATGGCAAACAAATTCCCTTAAGTCCATTTGAAACTTCTTATCAAGACATTCAATCGACAACCCCTTCTACACCCTCTCTTTGTGATTCATCTCCTGATCCGTTTCACATCATATTTCCTATGAACGAGATAATCATGTCAGTTATGTCCATGGAAGACACCCCATGGGATGATGGACATCATCGTTCCATTCTCTTCCTTGAACAACAGACCATAGAGAGTTACCAATGTATTTCGACTCCGTCGACCTTTGTTGTCATTTCCTCTATTCCCGAGTCATCCCACGACGTGCTATATGAAGGGAACCTAAGTAATATCTCACCCACCATTCCTGTTAACATATCCATTAAACCTGGAATCGTCGAAAATGCTCACATCGGAGCCTATTGTTTTGTTGATGAGGTTGTCACTTATAAATCCATTTTTCAAGAATTTTGTGACATTTTCGCTTGGAGCTACGAAGAGATGTCAGGTATTGACCCTGATATCATTGTGCATGAAATTAAGACCTACCTGGACACTAAACCTGTCCAGTAGAGACTTCGCCCAGTCCACCCTTGTAAAGTCGTTGCTATCAAGCTCGAAGTTGAAAAACTTCTTAAGGCCGACTTTATTTATCCTGTGGCTTTAATCGATTGGGTCTCCAATCTAGTTCTGGTCCATAAGAAACAATGCATGATCTATGTATGTGTAGATTATAGGGATATCAATAAATCTTATCCTAAGGACAAGTATCCAACCCCCTTCATTGACCAGATCATCGAAAATTGTGCCGGGAGAGAAATATTCTCCTTAATGGACAGATTCTCCGGCTATAATCAAATTAATATTTTGTCCGCGGATCAATACAAGACTGCTTTCATTTGTCCTTGGGATACTTTTGCCTACCAGAAACTTCCTTTCAGTTTGAAGAATGTTGGTATGAATTTTCAACGCGCCATGTCTTATCCTTTTCACGATATCAAGCACATCGTACATATGTATCTCGATGATCTACCAGTGCATTCCATGCATCGCCAAGATCACCTAGCCCATCTTCGAGCCATTTTCCTTCATTATCGTTATTATCGTATCTGTTTGAACCCACACAAATGTGTTTTTTGTGTGGAGTCTGACCGACTTTTTGGTTTTATTATGTCACTTCATGGAATTTGGGTAGACCCTTTGAAGGTTGAGGCTATCCTTAATCTACCTCCTCCTTCCACACTACGCCAGCTTCAAAGTTTGCAAAGGAAGGAAAACTTTTTGCGTCGATTCATTCCAAATTACACTGAGTTAACACAGGGTCTTACTCGACTGTTGAAGAAAGGTTACAAGCTTGTATGTGATGATACAGCCAATAAAGCCTTTGAAGCTTTAAAAATTTCCTTAACCCGTACACCACTGCTTTTCCCACCTGATTATAGTCGATACTATTTCCTTTACCTCGCCGCTTCAGACTCTACCATTTCCATGGTTTTAGTCCAAGAAGATGATTCGCATGAGGAACATGTAATTTATTATTTGAGTCGGAGTCTCACAACTACCGAAGTCAAATAACTCCATGTGGAGAAACTAGCTTTGGCAACTATTCAAGCTGTCCAACATTTTCGTCATTATATCTTATTACATAAGACCATTGTCATTTCCAATTGAAACCCTATGTAGCATATCCTTACACGGCAATTTCTATGGGGAAAGTACTCCAAATGGATAGTGATTCTCCAAGAGTTTGACTTAGATTTTGAATGTGCTAAGTCTAAGAAATATTTTGTATTTGCCAAATTGATATGTGACCTTCCCTCAACTGATACAACAAATGTGGCAGAGGATTCCTTACCTGATGAATCCCTTTTTCTGATCAGTTTTGATGACGTTTGGTATGGAGATATTTTCATTTATCTCTAGACTCAAACTCTTCAACCCGACCTTTCTAGTACACACCATCATCATATATGGTATCAAGCCCATTAATACATAATTCTCGGTGACACTCTTTATCATCGTGGTGTTGACTCTATTTTCCGACAATGTCTCACCTACGATGAGGCTGAGAAAGATTTGAATGACTGCCACTTTGGAGCATGTGGTGGTCATATGTCTAGGTATGCCACTACCCAAAAGATCTTACGAGCAGGGTACTTTTGGCCTTCTTTTTTTAAAGACTGTATTACTGGCGTCCAGAAATTACATGTTTTTCGAATGTATAATAACAAGATAAGATCTTATCCCGCTCCTTTACACCCTGTATTTTCCATTGGTCCCTTCGCAAAATGGGGCATTGACTTCATGACATGTAACCCTCACTCGGCCGGGGGGCATGGCTACATCATCGTAGTTGTTGATTACTTCAACAAATGGGCCGAGTCGATGCATACATTCGATAACAATAGGAAAACTACAACACTGTTCATATTCAATCATATCATAAGTTGATTTGGAATTCCACAAGCTATCGTTACTAATCAAGGTAGCCATTTTCAAAATTTCATGATGTCTGAGCTTACATAAAAGTTGGGTCTTCAGCATAAAAACTCAACCCCCTATTATCCATAGGCCAATGGCTAAGTTGAAGCGATAAACAAAGTTCTTATTACTATTCTTTGATGGATAATAGGAATTCACAAGACAAGTTGGCACACGATGTTTTTTTCAGCATTATGGGCCTATCGTACATCCGTGAAGTCTTCCACAGGATTTACGCCTTTCCAATTAGTGTATGGTATCGAAGTTGTCCTATCGATTGAATGTGAGATACCATCTTTGAAGCTAGTCGTTGAAATTTGTAGAAATTTTAATACAAATTATGTATTGCCTGGATTCTCCTGATATAAAAATTATATGCCATTGTTAAATATAGAATCGCTTCTACAAATATTCTTGCAGAATTTAAAACATGATCGTCAATTGCAATATCAAGAAGAAAGATCAATCGCACATAACACAGATGTTTTACCGAGAAATCATAAAGCTAAAAACCCCACTATCACATATTATGTATATCATGGATCATGAAACAATCTCATACAAAACTCTAATCCAAGAGCTCTCAGTACAATACAATCATCTCACACTATCATACAAAAATCAACAAACACATGTGCCAATTCTCTGCCTCCAGACAGCCTGCCTCCTCTGCGCAATCCCTGCAATGGAATACCTACAAACGAATTTGAATTCCTCTAGCCTAGGCTGTGCATTTATCATGGGCACATCCACTATGTGTGTTATTGCATGAGTGCACTTCACTCAAATCACAACTGATAGCCAAACTATCCCTTTCACCTGTTATCTCAACTAGGTCTCCACTAGATCAAACATGCATTTAGTTAACAGTGATAAATATTCAGTTGCATGTGAGATAATTGATTCTAAATTAATTATTAATTAATTCGCTGAACTCTCACTAGTGTAAGTTCAGTTACAACTAGTACAACTGAGCTTAACTCACTTAACTAAGTTAAACTACTTCACAATTCACATAACTACACTTATAACTCTGTTACAACTTCAAGTCACTTAGTTACAACTAATTCGACTTCCATGTCCCACCAGTCAACCTTTGAACTTGAATTTCCTATAGCTAATTGATTTTCCATTTCAATTAACTATTTCAAGTAATTATGAGATAATAGATTAATATTTATTGTCCAATTTATTTAAGGGAAAAATAAATTAGACACACATTTCTTGTTGACTTTTCAACACTCCCTCTCAACAAGAAAGGGATTATCCTTCACCCCAATCCTGTCTCTATGGTATTCGAATTTTCTCCTGGTGAGCGCCTTTGTCATAATGTCTGCATCCTGATATTCCTTAGGACTGTACTGAAGCAACATGATCTTCCGCTGCACACAATGTCTAAGATGATGATACCATCTATCTATATGCTTAGATCTATCATGAAACACAAGATTAATCGATAGTTTAATGCAACTCTGATTATCACAATGAATCACTGTCGGATATAAATGAGAACCAAACAAACCAACCAATATTTTTCTCATCCAGATAGCCTCACACGCATCTTGACTCGCTGCCATGTATTCTACTTCCGTTGAACTGAGGGCCACAGATCTTTGTTTCCTGCTGTACCAAGAAACAACTGTAGATCCGATACTAAATATCCCCCTTGATGTTCTCTTTCTGTCTGTTGGGTTGCCCGCCCAATCTGCATCCTTGAAGCCATGCAACTTCACCTCATCCATTTTTCTGTACCATAAGCCATACTTATATGTGCCCCTCAGGTATCTTGGGACATGCTTACCCGTCGTCCAAAAGATCTTGGTAGGCTTAACCATCGCTTGACTCAACTGGTTAGCTGCATAGAAAATGTTCAGTCTTGTTTTCACTAGATACATTAGTGAACCCACTAATCGTCGATAGACAGTAGCATCCACTACCTCTCTAGAAGTAGCATCCTCTTTCCTCCAGTTTCATGGAAGAGGAGTATCCATGGGTTTGTATCCCTCCATGTGAAACTTACCCAGTATCCCCATTGTATACTTGCCTTGAGACACAAAAAGTTCACCATCTCGTTGCCATATTTCCAATCCAAGGAAATAATGAATAAGGCCCAAATCCTTCATCTCGAACTCCTTTGCAAGGTCCTCCTTACATGAGTGTATCAGTTGCTCATCACCATTCAATACTAAATCATCAACATAAAGAACAATGATTAAAATCTTACCCTCCACCACAATTTGGTATAGGTTTTCATTCGCTTCAGTTTTGGTGAAGGCCATTCCAATGAAATAGTTGTCTATCCAAGTGTACCAAGCACAGGGTGCTTGCTTCAGCCCATACAATGCTCTCTTGAGTCTACACACATGCAACTCCGTATCAAAGGTCTCAAAACTTTATGGCTGCTCATTGTACACTTCTTCCTCAATGATCCCATTGAGAACGACAATTTTTACATCCATCTGATGAATGCGCTAGCCCATCTGTGCTGAGAGTGCAAAGATGGATCATATGGAAGAGTACCTTGCAAAAGGTACAAAGGTCTCATCATAATCTATCCCATTGATCTGTGAGAATCCCTGAGCCACAAACCTGGCCTTGTATTTCTCCACACTCCCATCAACAACTTTCTTTACCTTATAGATCCATCTTGAACCTACCACTGATTTGTCGACCAGTCTTGGGACAATTTCCCATGCACTGTTTTTGACAATGGAGTCATACTCCTCCACCATTGCATCAACCCAAGTGGGATCCTGCACTGCTTCCTGAAAGGAAGATGGTTCAGTCACAATACATTTTCTCATGAGATCCATGTATCCAGTATATAACGATAATTTTTTTTACAAAAAGTGTTTTTTCGTCTGAAGACCAAAATATCAAAAATGTGAAGCACATGGCTTCATATACAAAATAGCATCAAGCATGTTGCTCATGATAACACATGACTACCCGTGCTACCCTACGAAGCAGTCGACTAAGAGAACTAGATACGCCCACGGTATGGCATTGGTAACATCTCAGGATCTCATCAATAGAGATATCCAGGACATCTTTTGTCAACCCCTCCAGGTTCTGCTCAATCGCCTCATAATCAGTGGAAGCCAACCCTACTACCTTGAATGCCTCCCCTTGTCTATGGATGGGAGATGTACCTAGGGGCTGGTGCGGTCCTACATCTATGTTTTCAAAGAGTTCTTGATTAGTCGTCAGAGTAAAAACATAAAAAACATTTCATATTTCAAAATTTACAAAAACATTATAAAAACAAAATGTGTTTCTTACCCAAGCTCCCCCACTGAGAACCTTCAGGTAGAACCAAGTTTGGGTTGCCTCTAAAGTCCAAACTGGCATACACATAATCATCTGCCATCAATAGTTGAGGCCTCAAACAATCAAAGAACACGTCGTTATATTTAACGATGGGGCCGGTCACATGTTGAGCCATGAGGTCACACCACCTCTTCATTCTTGGATCTTGTGGGGTCAGTATGCCCCACTCTACCTATAAGCACAAGTGTGGAACCCTCTAGAGTAAGAAGGAAACTAAAATGGACCCATACCCGAACTATTTCGGGTCACTTTTCTTTCACTTTGTCAATTGTTTCTTCATAATCCAAAGAACCCTATCACACCAGTTAAATACCCTGGGCTCCATGCACTCCACTACATACTAGAAGTAACTCTAGAGAGCCATATGAGGAGATGTACTCCCTGCCATTCATGAGATAGTGAAAAGGATAGTCTGAAGGGGTAAATCCCAGACATCCCTAATGGTAACCTCGCCTTTACATCTCTCGACCCCTGGTTCACAGTACCGGCGAACATACTCACTCATCGGTAAACCTCAACCTCTATTACATGTCAAGGTCACATGATATCCACGGTGAGATAATCTTGTCCAAAAATAGATATCCTCAATATCTAAAGAGAGTATGTGGTCTCCCACATGGAACACCTGCTGATCCACGTCCCACGTGTGGACTAAATACTCAAGTAACCTCAATTGGGCCCTCATTCCCTGGATCTTAAAGAACTTCAACAACCCACACTATCAGAGGGAATTAACTATTCCCGGGTCATTCCCGACGAAATGATCATCGTCCTCATGTTCTCTCTCCCTCCACTCCAACATTCTGACAGTCAAACACCTGCATTGGAGCCATAAGGAGAAGTTAGCATCTTCATTTTTCTTTATTGGGAATTTTTATTGGCCAAATGTAAATGATAAATTTTTGAGTTGCGCCCGACGTAGGTGAGATTTTTACAAAGTGTGTAATTTCCGCAAGTCATCCATAAGGCCGCCTGTGGAAATCAGTGGTTTATGAGGGCACTATATAAACCACCTATGGTGATCCCTACACACAACTACCCTCATAAAATCTAACTCAAAAACCATTTTTAACCAGTAAAAACATAAATTAATACATGCAAAATGAAGAGGACAAGAAGATTACCTTTTTAGCGGAAGTTGTTCGTCGAATGGTTGCCCATGCCTCCCACAGTCCACAATGGAAGTTTGAGGTGGAATAGGGTTTTTTGGACAAGTTTTGGGTAAAATGACAATGGAATGGTAAAAAAGAGTTTTCACCTATATTTATTCACTTTTTACTTTTTCATTAATATTTTATATTATTTTATTCATTTTACTTAAAACCTAAAGTTCTAATGTCATTGTATGTGTTTTGATTTTTCACAGATGAAGAATCTAGGAGCCTAAACGAAGGAACATATATACGTTTCTTGATTTATTTTACGTTTTTCGTGTGTACAAATAATTTTTAGGTTTTTCAGGAAAAACCACGAGCTTAGTCTTTGTTCATTCTCATACTCGCAAATCAATGAGAACGCAAACGAGTATACTTTTGTCATTTTTTTGTACTAGTCGTGGTAACACGAAAAGAGAAACCTATGGAGTATCTTTTAAGCTCTTTTCACACTTCGTAAAAACGAAAAGATTGTCAAGTGACCTTGTTCTTTTCACGCTCGTAAAAGTATTTGAATAAAACATTTGATGGGCGATAGTTTATCAATGTTTCGGTCTCATTAAACTAATTTATGAAAAAGGAACTTAGAGAGTCCTCTTTAAGTGTTTTTCAGACTCTCTAAATATAAAAAAACCCCAAGTTTTCTCTCTTTGGACTCGTTAAACAAACATTGAAAGACCTATATGGAACTGAACCACTCCTTCTTAGGGTTTGTTAAACATACTCTGAGGTACTTGTCTGAAGGATGATCTTACATCAACAAGCATATGTTATCCTCCTCAAGATTGCGTAAAAATAAAGAGGTACTCGCCAGAAATGGTGGGGGGAATTTTGGGAAAGAAATTTGTCTCTATATTTGTGTTAGTGGCAGTAATAGTCGCTCTTGAACATGACACCCCCTTTGTCATTGAATCCGGGTTGGGAAATTCATTTGTCTCTCGTTTGACCTTCTATAAGTTCATATCTTGGGTCATCTTTGAGTCAATTCTGCCAAGACCATTGTCGTTTCATTCATATGTTCAAGAGAAGTCAAACCTTTCATAAGCCTTCTATCGAGTTGGCTATTTGCAGTTATCAATTCTTACCATGTCGGCCTTCCCTGTGTCAGTTTCAAATCATCTTCACACTTTGATCTACCTCAAATCTGTTACTTGTTTCATGTCATTTATGGGGGATACATCAAGGCCCTCCTGTGATGAGTCTTTTCCTGTCGAATTCAATTCATTATCCAGGAATAAGACTTAGAAATCAATTAGTACCTTAGAACCTGCATGCCTTAATGGTAGGTTTCTTTGATTTCGACAGTGGGTTCACATCATTGACCCCTAATTGATAGATTCTATTGAGTGCTTGACTTCAGCTCATTTATTCGCATTCGTTGGATTGTACTAAAATACCTTGGGAGTCATTGACGTCAATGGTGATTTCTCTCGCACTTGTTAACGGTTTTCATCAATGGTCGATAATCAAGTGGTTTCTACCATGTTCTACTCCAGCACCTATAATCACATGGTTACATTTGTACTTACATACGATGGGATTGAAGACCCTGGATCTCCTTATTTCAATCCAGGGTGTGATGGAGTATTTATGATTTGTATTTACACATAGATCCACATTGTATGTCTCGTGGCTATGTCTGAATCTGAGTTTTCTACAAGCATAGATACACAGTGTATTCCTGGTGGCTATGTAGAATCTTGGTGACATGGATCCACAATGTATGATTGGTGGCCATGACTGAAATTTATGATTTAAATCACTTGTAGTCTGAGCATGGGAATGCCTACCTCAGAAATGGTATAATATTGCATAGATGCTTGGTTGTTTGCAGGTTTTCGATTGGTGTGCTCCTTGTTTCTGACACACACACATATTCTACAAAGTATTTCGACTATCACGAGTTCCAGCCTCATACTTTGGGGGACATTCTATTACACATTATTTTAGTCACCCTGGTGATGTTTCTACGACACGTGTTCAGGATTCCAAAAGAACCTTTCTTCATGAGAAAAGTGACTAGCTCTGTCTTCTACAAAACTTGTTTTTAGAAGGCCGTCGCAGGCCATCCATAAGGTACAGTGCGGAAATGTTTGATTTCTGCAGGTTGTCATGAAACTGCTTGTGATGTTTCCGCAGGCTGCACTATAGACAGGGTGCGGCGGTGTTGGAAAACTGAGAAAATGTCGAAATTCATGAAATTTCTAGAAGGGATCTTCTAGAATATAAGGTGGAATCCATATGGGTGGGATCCTACTCGCTTCTCTAATTTGGTGGGATCATCCTAATCTCTTTAACCACCTCTCTTTCTCCTATATAATGATGGAGTTCTCATGGAAAAGGTTAAGCAAGATTAAGAAATCAAGAGCAAGCAAGGAATTAATGAAGGAATAGGCTGAGAATTGTGTGAGGGATTCTATCTCACTTGATGCTTGAGGTCTTCATATGTCCATGAAGTTATTGTGGATCCTCTTCATGCAAGTTTGGAGCAAGTGTGTGTGTCGGAGAAAAGGGCCACCGAAACGAAACCTTGCAACATCAAGGTTGTTTGGTTGTATCTTCCACTTTTACTTAATATAATACAGTGGCATGTTTCTTTCCCATAAAATCATTCTCATTTTATTACATGACTCCTTGATCACATGTGTAAGTTTTCATTGAATATACTATTTTTGCTTTCACTTTGGTTGGTTTGTGTTTCATTGTAGATCCAATATCACAAGAGCACCGAAGCGGAGCAGGGACAACAAAGATATAAGGAAGCAATATTCAAAGGTATGTCATTCATATCTTGTTTGATAATAAACTCGATGATTAAATCTTAGGGAAAGAGTCATGTCCTATCTTGTTTTGTTCTAGATCCAGGTGGATCTAGGGAGATCAGTTTATGTCTGCATTCACCGATTTATCCAATAACAATACTTTAGAAATTTTTTGGTTTCTTCCTGTTAATTGGCTGAGTCTTTTACAAGGCTCTGGGCAAGTAATTTTATCATAACTGTAATTTGGGGTAGGGTCCATTCACCTGAACTTTTGCATTATCATTTTTCATTTCCTCTTAAACCTAGGGTCAAACCCATTAACAAGCGATGCAATCTTATCATATACTTATAGATGGTGTTTATTGATGGTAGAACCTACCTTCCATGAGTGTTTTAGTTCAGAACCTCATTGTATGATGGTGATCATGCTATAATATTTTTCCTTAGGATCGAGAGTCCTAGTTAGTCCCACCATGGGTTTGTGTTTGAACTTCATGCTTATTGCTCACTCTTATTGTGTTCGTTACCCACAAGAATCCCTCCTTTATATGTTGCTCACAATGACATCACAGAGTCCATAGTTAATCTCTTTTCAGACTCCAAATTGAAAAGATTGTTGATTGATCTTGTTTCTTTCACACTTGTTAAATTGATCTTAAGAAACATTTGTTCAACACAAGTTTACCCCTTTTTCGGATCGAAAAGACTACTTACGAAAAATGTATACTCTATTCTACTGGCTAGAAGAGTTCTACTCAGTTTTGTTTTACACTTTTTAGAGCTCGGGAGATTAAAAAAATATGAAAAAGGAAAATGGATTCCATAGTTAAGCTCTTTTCAAACTCCTTAAACATGAAACGATGGTTAAGTGATCTTGTCTCTTTCACACTCATCAAATGGATTTGAAAGGACATCTTTTCTATATAAGTTTAACACTTTTTCAGATCAAACAAACTATTTACGAAAAAGGAATACTCTAGTCAAACTCTGACTAGAAGAGTTCTCCTTAGTATTATTTTAATATTTTTCGAGCCCTGGAGACTAAAATTATGAAAAATACCACCATGGGAGGTTTACTTCCGAAATTTGAGTTGTAATTGCATTGCATATTGACCACTCGTGGCTTTAGGCCTAATGTTGGCTTAAACATGTTGTTGTTGAACCCATTTCTTATGCATTCCTACGAGTTCCCAACCCTGCAATTTATTCCTTTGCGACTCCACACCTTATCCCTAGAGGAAATATCCCCTTAGTGTCCATATCCTGCACATGATTTCCTTGAATTTAGCATAGGTATGTTCATTGCGCTTTGAGACTAGTTTGCTTGCTCACAACAATCGTTTCCTCCACTGTACTATAGAATTATTTTTTTCTTTTTCAGGATTTAATAATATGAAAAAGACCAAAAAAATAAAAAATAAAAACAAAAAGAAGGGGGGAAAGAGTTCATCTCTTATGTTGGTAGCAGTTTTGTCTCCCTTGAACAAAGCACAATCTGGAGTTGACATCTCATCATTTTGGGTCTAGTATGGCTTTAGGAGACTTTTTCTTGTTTTGAGTTTTATCTCCCCCGGTTGGTTATTCTTCCAACTATATGGAGCGCTTGTTGATGCCTCCTATATCACAAATGTATCATAGTTTATAGTTCATACTTCCTAAGTCACATAATGTGTCGTGCTTCTGTTTAAGGAAAAGTTTCAACCTGAGTCGGTCATTATGCAAATAGTTCTTAACCTTGCAAGTCAACCTTCCTAAGTCGGTCAAGTCAATATCATCATCACAAGTATCTGTTTCTTCATCCAATCTCTTCCAAATATTTGGCCTTTTCCACCCCTCATGTTGGATGATGGAGGATGCCTTAATTCCTTCCTTTGAAAGGATATCTTCCCATCAACTTCGACACATCTTGCTCTGGGATAGGGATCTAGAGTTATGTTTGGTACCTTGGGGCTTACAGTCATTAGTGGCAAGTTCCCTCGCTATTGACAATGGGAATCCATCAATGTCCCCTGCTCAATAGATTCTACCATGTGTTCGATGTCAACTCATTCATTTACACTTGTTAGATTGTACCATAGTACCTTGACGCCCATTATCATCATCGATGGGTTTTCTTGTGTTTGTTAATGGTGTACATCAATGGCCAATAATCAAATGATGTCTTAATATGTTCAACCTCGACTCATTTATTCACATAGTGTAGAATTGTACCACGATGAATTGTAGTTAATAATTCAAGTGAAGTATGAGAACCACATTTTTTTTTCTCCTTCCTGGCCCATATGGTGCCACTTAACATACATTGGTGTTGCAAAGGATCATATTGTTCATTCCAATGGTTCAAGACGTCCTATGTACTTGATATTAAGACATAGCTCCATTGTATATCTATTTGTGGTTACGATCTACCTTGACATGGATCCACTATGTATTTTTCGTGGCCATGCTTTCTACTTCATTTATATCACATGGATCCAATGTGTACTATTCCTGGCCATGGACTTTACCTATAATTCATATATTTCATGGATCCGCAATGTACTTGATTTTGGTGTCCATGCTTACATCACTACTAAGCATGGGTATGCTCAAATTTGGAAGAGAATACTCTTAATTGGTGTATGTTGATGGTT
>ML829566.1:0-55049 GCA_009831015.1 Picea engelmannii | reverse complement strand
ATTTTATTTATTTTCATCTCATCAAAGGCCTTTTGTTGATTCTCCCCCCACTAGAAGCTATAAAATTTTGCAAGTACTATGTTTCCCCAACAAAGATCCTAACTTATGTTCAATTTGTAGGAAATGAACATTTCATGATGGCCTCCATCTTGGCAGGATCTATCTTCATCTCTCCTCCACCAATCACATACCCTAGATACACTAAATACTGCTAAGAAAACTCACATTTCTTGGTATTGGCCAGCAACTAGTGCTTCTTCAAGGTCTCTCGCACCTACATAAGATGTGAAATTTGCTCCTCACAGGTAGCACTATAAACCAGTATATCATCCAAATAGACAACAACAAATGAATCTAGATAAGTGTGTAAAAAATCATTCATTAGTCCCATAAATGTAACTCATGTGTTGTATAAATTGAATGGAATAACCAACCACTCATACAAACTTTTCTTTGTCTTGAAGAAAACATTCCAGGTATTTTCTAATTTGACTTGTACCTTGTGATATCCTGATTTCAAATCCAACTTAGTGAGTACTTGTCATGTTTTATCTAGTCTAATAGATCATCGATCCTAGGTATAGGATACCAATTCTTTAGTGTAATCTTGTTCAATGCACTGTAATTGATACACATTCTCCAAGTCCCATCCTTCTTGGGAACAATTATGATGGGTGACCCACAAGGTGAGATACTTGGCTGAATCACACCCTACTCCAACAACTGTTGCAACTACTTCTTTGCTTCATTTGCTTCCAGAATGAATTGTCTATACAACCCAATATTCAATAAGGGGGAGTATGAAAATAATTGGATTTCATGCTCCACTTCCCTCTTAGGTGGTATCACTTTAGGTTCCCAAAACACTCCCTTGTATTCCTTTAGAAACTCCTCCAATTCATGTTTATATTCCTTAATACACTCATCTAGGGATGTCTTTACTTTTAACAACTCTTCACCAGACTGATTTTCCCTTAGGAAAAGTAAAACATATTTCTTACCAGAACTAATCAACTTCTTAGCTTGGTTAGTACTTACCAGTGATATCTTTGACCCACCTTTATGCGTGTTGATAATGTAGGACTTCCCATCCTCAATTAGTCCGTACTGGTTGTCTCTCCGTATGAATATTCCATCCCTCATATACATGTATGGGTTTCTAAACACTAATCCACATACGTCAAGGGGTACTACATCCAATTCCACTTCATCTGTAAAATCAACACTTACTAAAATTTAGTCTTGAACTGCTTTGTTACCTTGATCTCTGCATCCTTGTTTACCCAACCCAATGGATAGGGGATAGGATGATCATTAACCTCCAATCCAATATTGTCGACAAGATCCACTACTATGAGATTAGCCTATATTGAAGTTATGAAGCATATTTGAATAAAGCATATATCTTGGTCTTCTTGACCTGAATCTTGATGTGGAAGAGTTTGTTCATCTCCTTCTCTTCCTTGTGATGAAGGCTACTTAGATTCACCTCCTTCTGCATTAATGTGCATATAATATTATCATCTACATCTAATCTACTTTCAACCTGATTACTCGAATCGTTGGCTAGAATATTCATTTTCTTTGTTTCCTTCTTATGGTTCTTTGGGTTCAACTCTGGATGCAGTTTCCAACACTTTTCTTCAGTGTAACCATCAATATTGAAATTTTTACTAGGATCCTTGCACTGATGTGCAATGGTTGTCATCTTATTGTCCTTTCCCCCTTTCTACTTATTCTTCCCCTCATTGGAAGCTTCCTGGTGCTATTTCTTCTTGGAACCACTTGGTTTCCCTTTCTTGTGTCCTATGTTTTCCAAATATTGTTCTTGTACACATTCCTCATCCACTATATTTGGCTTGAAAAGCATCACTTGCTTTCATACATGACTATGTATACCTCCCATATAATTGAGGAGTACATATGGTTTCTTGGGAGAGATACCCAGCATGATGGCCATCTTCCTGAACTCGATGGTGTACTCATGTACACTCTGCCTTTGTCTTTTCTTGAAGTAATGCTAGCAGATCCATTGGTCCTCTACATACCCAATAGGATAGAACTAGGACTTAATGAGGGTTTTGAAATCCTTCCACTTAGTTACTGATAAATCAACCACCAGCTTCAGTGTTTCCATGTGAATTTCCCACTAGGTAAAAACATGGCCCTCTTGATCTAGATTATATTAAGAATGAAATGAGATATAAACAAAACAATAGAAGAGAACACAAAATATAGTGAAACCCAACTTCTATTAATGAATAAAAATAGAAGAATATTATAGACACAAATTGGATATAATAGTGGTAGCTTAACTCTAAAGAGAAAGAGATGTTGGTTATGCTTCATTCAAAACAAGATTAACAACACACACCATTGCACGCTCAAAGGACCTCCTTCACCTATATTATATATGAGACGGTGAGAGGAGAATAATTACAATGATGCATGTGGGATAAATTGGTCTAAGTTTACAAAATACAAACGACATGTAAAAAACTAGGACTTCCTAAGAGGTCACACATCCCAATACTACTCTAGCCCAAGTACTCTTAACTATAGAGTTTTGATGGGATCTGATGTATTAATGTTGTAGGCATGTACATAAGACCACTAGGAAATGATTACATGAATAATGCAATTAACAAGTGGAGATGGAATTACATTACATTCCCCATCAAAAGGGTTAATCTCATGGTTTAGAAAAAACACAGGCTCGAAAATGTTGATTCAATGGAAAAGGTGGATGGCCTGTGAGATCCACCTAGATCAGTCCTCCCCCCTTAGGAATAAATGTTCTCCATTGCTTCAAGTTCCCTTGGGAGATGCGGAAACTTTTGTTGAATCTGAACCTTAGTGAGTTGCTTTCCTTGCTAAAGTACATGTCCTTCTTGTACTTGGCATTATCATGTTGAAGGATTTCATGAACATGTTGTTGGAGGCGTTGGATCCATTAAAAAAATATAGTTGCATAATCTCCCTTTGTCTGAGTGTGGGAGGACTATGTCGGTGAAGATGCAACATGAAGAGTTGTAACAATGGGGGATAATCATTGGAACCCCAAGCACACCTGAAATGGGTCGTGGCCAATAGAGCTATGAAGGGATATATTATAGTTATGTTGAACATATGGAAGAATATCATCCTCTGAAAGGGAAAATCTATAGATTCGACCATTGGGTAAGGGAGCACCGAGAACCAAGTCAATGGAATGCTTGAATTGACAGTGAAAAGGCACCCCCATAGGTGAAAATATATCTTTGTCCTCCTCTACAATTTTGTCAACCTACTTCTAGTGTACAGAAAGGTCTTAGGTTGAGGTCGTGGTGGCCATAGTGGCCTTGTGTTCACCTTCTGACCGACTCATGAAGAGGTAAAACTTTGTCGTCTAAGAGATTACTTTGTGGCATTGTTTTTCCAAGATCAATGAAATGGTAGTAGTCATAACTACCTCTGATATCATTTAGAGCTGACCCCCCATAGTAACAATGACACCACAAATCCAAGACTCATAAACAACATGACATTTCCACATATATGGTTGTTTGAAAATAACATCACAAACTTCAAGTGGGGAAACATCACACAATGCCTCATATTTGAAGGGATTTATGCCATAGGACAAGTGACATTGTTGGCTGATGTGAAGGTCTCATCGCTAGCTAACCCAACCAATGGTGTATGGTTGGTGGTGTGGCATCATCCACAAATTCAATCTCTTGATAACCTCATCCAATATTAGGTTCTTTTGGCTCCCGCTATCAACAATGAAAAGTAGTGGGGTCCCCTTCACCCACATATGTGAATGGAATATGTGCCCCCCCTCCTCAAGCTCCTCCTACTCATTTGGTTGGATCTTTATAGTTGTGATGGTAGCACTAGATTGCACATCAATGATCTTGTTTCCCTTATGTTGCTTCAAATCATAGTATGAGTTGGGGTATGAGTCATCTTTATTTAATATTAGCCAACAATGATAATTTTGAGTGGCATTCATTAGTGTTGTGCCAGGGGATTTTGTGGAACTCACACCATTTTCCAATGTCCTTCTTCGTATTCTCATTACCCTTCTTTTTTTGCATCTTGGATTGGTTGTATTGAGGTTGGAATTCCATGCTCTATCCCTTGTTTTGTGAGTTAGTCCACCTTTTCCATGCTTCTATTATTGTATATTTGTGGATCCAAACTACCACTTATTCCACTGCTTAAATTTTTGTTTGATTTTGATAGCATATCGATAAGAGATTCATAGTGAGGAGATGTCCAAGAAATACATCTATTATTGGATGTATCTATGTAATCCAATATGGTACTTCAAAACTAGGTGTCTCTCTGAATTTTGAATACTTAGGTCTTTGGCATTGTCTGGTCTCTCTTGATGCAGATTCATCCATCTCATATACTGGTCATCATAGCTTCCAATAGGGTAGAAATCCTCCTTTAGGGCATCCACAAATAAGTGGGTTCTCTCTCGAATGGCGTAGATTCATACACGACATGCCTCTCCTAGTAACATTCCCACCAAAAGGGGAAGGGATTTAAGGAGCACGAAGGTGATCCTTTTTCCATCGATTTTTTTTTGGATAGAGTAATAACCTTCTAGTTGATTCAACCATTTCTCTAGATCATCTACATATATCTAGCCTTCAAATAAGAGAATATCAAAATTAACATGTACACTAATAAAGGACGTCACACCTCTGAAATGGCTACTTGTTGAAGATGCGTCGACTGCCATCAATAGTCATCAAAGGATATGAGCGAAGTTGTCCATCATCTTGTTCCTCTATCGCATGAGAGCTTACTCAAGAAACGTCTTGAAAGGATATTTTCCTCCATCATCTCTCTTTTCTTCTGCCATGGGGGATCACTTGGCTAGCAAGAGAATTCATCCCCAAGTGAAACTATCTCAAGAACAAAATATCTATACCCTGACCGCGTCAGAGACATGCACCGAGAAATAACAAGGATAATATTTCTTTGATACCATTGATCCAAATTGTATTGAGAACGAGATGAGATACAAACAAAATGATAGTAGAGAGCACAAAAATATAGTGAAACCCAACCTCTATTAATGAATAAAAATAACATAATACTATAGACACAAAATGGATATAATGGTGGTAGCTTATCTCTGAAGAGAAAGGGATATTAGTTATGCTTCATTCACAACAAGATTTATATCACACTCCATTTCATGCTGAAATGACCTCCTTCACCTTGATTATATATGTGAGAGTGAGAGGAGAATAATTCCCATGATGCATGTGGCATAAATTGGTCCAAGTTTACAAAATTCCATAAGAATGTAAAACACTAGGACTTCCCGAGAGGTCACCCATCCTAGTACTACTCTATCCCAAGTGTGCTTAGCTACAAAGTTATGATGGGATTCAATGCATTAATGTTGTAGGAATGTACATAATACCACTAGGAAATCATTGCATGATGGATGTAATTAATAAATGGAGATGGAATTACATTACATTCCCCATCAAAAGGGTGAATATCATGGTTTATCAAAACCACAGGCTCAAAAATGTTGATTGAGTGGAAAATGTCGATGCATGTCGAGATCCACCTATATCACCTCTAACTTCATTTTGGAAAATGATATGTTTCTCTCCTTGATGGCCATAAGAATATCAACAATAGTATTGTTGTATCCTTGGATTCTTACTTTACTTTGTCAACCCCAAGTTCGCACAAACTTAACAGATGTTTTTCAATTTATATGTAGTGTGCATTAACAAAAGTATAAGTCTGAGACTGATCAAAGGTTGGAAGTAGTGCAAGGGATTGAAATTTAAAAGAAAATTATAAACCATTTCTTTGAAGGAAAACACACCAACTTGAAAGGACAATTAATCTAAATTGGATAGATGTAACTTATTCTAATGGAAATAAAGAATACTAAATCATAAAGAGAAAAATGAAATCATAATATGAATTCGATCTAAGTTATGACAAAAAAATGTAATTGAATAAAAGATAAACTAATGCATGAATAGAGAAAGCTAATTTGTCTAACTCCATGATTAATAGCAAGCCTATGTCTTTTTATTATTTATTGATGTTTTCATGAAAATAAGATTAAGATGAAATTAAATCTAGAACTAAAACAGTCCCACAAGAATTTTCTACATGAATTGTACATTTTCTATAGGAACTGTGCAATTTCTACATGAAACTCCTACAGGAAGCAAAAATAAGGCCTAAAAAGGTAGTGTAAGTCTTTAGAAGCATCAAAAAATCTAGACTATAATAAAATGAAGTGGATATGAGGTTATTGGCCTTGGGAGGAACCTAAGAGTGCTCCAAAAGGCTATTGAACATTTCTATAGGATGTCTTCTATAACTAACCATTCAATGATAACCTTGACAGAAACTAGGATTAATCATGCAAAACTATATTAAGCTTCAAAAGAGAATGAAATGTTATCTAATCACTAATTAACATGCATGAAAACTATAAAAATTGCAATAGGGTCCTTGATCCCTTTTGATTGGGCCCTACCCAAGTAACATAAGGAGCCTTAAGAGAACTAGATAATAAACAGAAGGCAAAACCATATTTATTTCATTAACAACAGAAATACACCAAGAGAAAAAAGGCTCTAAATATTCAACAAAAGTCTTCAAAACAAAAGTCTCAATACAATACCCTCCAAAAATATGTCTCCTTCTCTCCTAGGCTAGAGATCTATATATAGGCTTGAGAGTTCGACCTCCCTTACTTAGATTTAGGAGAGAAGTAGGTAAATGATAGATATCATCCAATTACATATGTATCTCAAAGTGTTGTTGATTAAGAGAGGGAATTAATGCACAAGGAGCTCTCTAGAGGTCGGTGGGGACAATGTCCCTTGATTCTTGGCTGGCAGCACTCTGAGGAAGAAAAAATACCATGTTTTTAGGGGGTTTTCGCCCTTAACTCATGAATTTCAACCTGTTTGGTGCTACATACATCTTTTGGCATAGATATTAGGTGCAAAAGACATATTGTTACACCACAAAATTACTCACTTCAATAGTGTCGCAAGTGTCGTCATTACAAGTGTTGTAAGTGTCGCATCTTGTCCGCAAGTGTCGCATCTTGACTATGAGTGTTGCAAGTGTCACAAACATCATACTTCCATCTTGCCTATGTTGTTCCTCTAACGATATCATAAAGACACTTAAGACGCCTCAAAGACTAGTTTTGAAGAAGAGAGATCACTTGATAGGGAGTAAAAACCTTTTGCCACTAAAAGAACCACTAAAAAATGGATTTTGGAGAGGAGCACTCCCCTACCCACTGTTAGGGAGTGCTGACACTCCCTGAGCCTCTTTGGGGGAGTGTTTAAGCACCCTGTGCACCCTTTTGGGGGAGCGCTACCCTTTTCTGAGCAAGTTTTGGGTTTGTTGAGACAAATCAGGGAAGAATCCTTCAATTCTTGAAGGTAGTTGAATTCGAATAGATGGTCAAGGCATGATCTTAGGGAAGATCCACAACTGAAGGAGAGGAATCCTCAACTTATCCCAAATATCTCTCAAATGGTTAGGACTCTCCAAACCAATATAAGGAGGCCTCCTCATGTAGAACACAGATGGATATTGAGAATTACATCAAACTTATGATCGCATGAGTGAGATGTCATCAAAGAAATCAGTGGATATTACTTGAGAAAAGGGGTTGGACAAGGAGAACTAGAAGAAGTTGTTGCACCTTCATTCAAAGGGTTGTAAGTACTTTTACTTGTTCTCATTAATAATCAATGCTTGGCCTGTTTCTTTCAAACTTATGCTTGTTCCATATGAGTTTGTCTGCAGTATATGGATCTATATTTGAGCTAACATTAGTAGAGTAGGAAGTCCATTGTATATTTTTTTTTCCTACATGACCTATCAGGGAGCTCAGGATCAAAACTCAGCCAGGACTTTGCAAGGACAAGCGTTGCTAATAAGGCACATATCTTTCTCCTTCTCTTTCATTTATTAGCTTGATTAGATATAAAATGAAGTCAATGTCCATGTTAAGCACTTTTCTGTCTTGGCCTTAGGAGTCTAGAGACCAAGAGGGAATTCACTTGTCCGCAGGGGGATTCACCTGCAACAAAAATTGGCAACTCCACTGGGGAGGAGATCTAATTTGTGTTTCCTTTCCCAATTTTTTTTTTATCCCTTTTCCCACTCACTTGACCTTATCCATATTGTCTTTTTTATTCTTAGATTTGTTTGATTGTGTCTTTATTTCATCATGATCACCCTGATTGACTGAATTTCCTTGATTTTTTGAGTTTCTGGGCATTTGTCTGAGATTTTGCAGCAGAACACACCCCTGCCCTTGCTATCAGAGTGCCAACACTCCCTGGTGGTCTTACACAAAGCGTTGGAACACTCTTGTGCCCCTTACACCAGAGCGCTACCCCATATTCAGTGAAAAATCCTCTAGTTTTTTTAGTTTCTGAGTTCAGTTTTTGCCTTTTGCATTTTCTCAGGGTCTCATACTCTCAGTCCATATTTGTCATTGGCTTTCAACACCTCATTTATGAGAATTCATCCTCTTCTTGTTTGGGAATTTGACATTTTCTTTCCCTGCCTTGAAGTCACTCTTTGTCTTTGTTGACCTAGCGTTAACTTGTTGTTTTATTCTCCTTTATCTGACTGAGTGGAAACTTTTGTGAGGAAATCTAAAGGTTTGTGAACCTTCCCATCTGATATTTCAGGTCATTTTTCCAACATTTCTCTTTTGTTTGAGGTTTTGTTTTGTTCTTGTTTGCAAATTTGGTTATCTTTGTCCTTCTTGTCTATTTCACGACTAGAGTGTATTTTTGTTTTATGTGAGGTTTGCTTCTGTTTGTTTAATCCTGAAGTCTAATTGATATTTAGAAGTTTTACATCTGATTATCATTCACATATAAGCAAAAGAACATATTTTAGTGATTGGTTTGGATATTAGAAGGCATATCTGAAATTTTTAACATTGCATTGGATTTGATTGAGAAACAATTGTATGAGGACATTTCATCTTAGTGTTTGATAGTGAAAACAACTTTTTCTCTTTCCCTTAAATAGCCATTCATCGAAAGACAAGACTACTTATCATTTTCTTGTGCATTTTTGGGAATTGAGTCATCATACCATCAGTTTCATTGCCATACACCCTTTGAGTAAAGAACAGTTGTAAACTGAATGCTAATTAAAAATGATCTAGAACAATTTGTTTTTAGGATCTTCCACGAACATTAGACTGGGATTAGCACTTTGGATTAATCTGTGAGTACAACTCTCCAAAGTTTTCAAAACGAACATTAGCATCCTAAGATAGGGAGAGTCAAATCCAATTGTTGTATAGTCTTTCTGGGATCCCCCTCTCACACAGGGGTTACGAACAAGGTCGCATTCGGGAGACTTACAGAGATTATCCCTCCTTGGTTCAACTGTTTGTAGTGGTCAGATCGTATATTGGGGGTCACTTGAGGGTATACCAACGATTATGTGTGGGAGCCTCTCGAGTTGATTTTAGACTTGTTATCCTACCCATACATTCGGATTGGACTGTTGACTATACCCGCCCAGGGGCTGACTGCGAGTTGGTGTCCTTAGTTTCCATAATCTTTAGGTACTTACATGAGGTGATAATGAAGGGAAGTCTCACTGTACCTAGAACAAACATTGGTCAAACTCACTCTGGCTCCTTGGAGGGTAAATCCCACCAAGGTGAAAGTTCACTAAGCAAGTCGCCTTTGTAAAATTTCCACCATATCCTAGCCCCTTTTTTAATTGATCAAGCGATGTTGGATTTCATCACCAACTAGTACGGTCATCGAGAGAAGTTTTGTTTGCTTGGTTTTGATTCCTATATTTTATTAGTGTATGTTGTTTCTTCTTGTTAGTTGGCCCTAGACTTTCAGCGTGTATTGTTATTCTCCAAAATTGAGCCTGTAGATGATAAAGGTCTTTGTCGATCACGTAGGATGCAAGGGCTGCCTCCGAAAGGCTACCAACCCTTAACTCCTAACCCTCTAGAAGACAATTATCGTGGAGAGGTAGAAAATCAATCTGACGCTGTGAGTGTTGTTGCTTCTCCATTAGACAATTCAAATGGCACTTTGGTTATGTTTGAGAATCCCACTCCTCACACTACATCTGTGTCGGTAACCCCTCTCGAACCACTTTTCCTTCATTTAGACTCCCTTGGGAACATCATAGATGAAGAGGTCCCGCAGTTACCTGAGAGAGAATTTACCAAAACATATATGGGATCCATAGAACCAACCTTTGGTGATGAGTATAGGTCTCCTATTTGTCCTACCACTACAGTAGATACAAATCCCACACATGCTCATTCTGTATGGAGGATTTCATCAGGATGCGATCTCTATGAGCATTTTGAATCCTTTCGACAACCCTTTAATCCTCATGACCCTCCTATTGAAACTGGGTCATCTGGTCAAACTATGAATCACCCCATCGATCAGGTCATTAACCCTACTATTTCTTCAACACAAGTCTATCCTAATGCTGGACTCATCACCTCTACTCATTCCCAAGGCACTTCGATCCCTACCCCCACTTTTACAAACTTTCACTCTACAGCTCCACATGTTCCGCACGATCTTGCTGGGACATATTTTCACCCGAAAATGTAGACCCTTGCCAGCCAAATACATCCTACTGGAGGGAAACCACCATCTAGCAGAAGACCACCATCCTATGGCGGGCCTACTCCTCCAGGGGGACAACCACTTTTTTATGTTCTTCCTGGAGGGCAACCTCCCTTTGCCAATCATACTCTGGTCATTAATCCACCGCTGGTAGGGGGGAAACCATCATCTACTGGAAACCCTTCAAAATCCTTGGGAGTATCTTCTGGAGGCACATTTACCCAACCCCATGTTGGGGGGAACTCATATCATAACCCACAAGGAGGAGTATCAAATCTTGTTCCTTCCAGACCGTCTTATGGAAAACCTTATCCAGGTGGCATCCCAAACACCACCTGGAGTCCTCAAGGACAACAACCTTATCCTCCCCATGGGTCTAATGTGTATCCACCTCTGGGATCTAATCCTTACCCTCATCAAGGGCACAATGTTCATCCTCTTTCTGGGAAAGCAAATCATCTAGCTTATAATGCTCAGAACCCACCAGTTTATGCAAATGTTTCTCAGCCATCATTGAATCTTGTTTATCCTGGTCAGCAATAACCGTATGTAGGAGGACCTACTGGTTACAACTATCCACCTAACCCATTTTATGGTCCTACTGTTGTTCCTATTCCACACCAGTATCATCCACAAATTAACCGACAGTTACCTCTCCTTGCGAATCTGGATCTCCCAGACTTGTCTCGGTTAACTAATGATCCTATTTTTCATTCACCAATTTGTCCAGTTATTCCAGCTAAACTTCCTTCTGATATTCTGAAATTTGACGAAAAATCTGGCGAAGATCCAAATAACCATGTGATGACTTTCCATTTGGGTTGTTCATAAAACTCCCTCATGGATGATTCTATACATTTGTGTATTTTCCAACGAACACTTACTATCTCTGCAACAAACTGGTATATTGAACTACCATGTGCTTCTTTTCATGATTTCAACTCCCTTGTCATGTCTTTCCTGACGCACTTCAACTACCTATTCTCTATGAGACGGGTACTGAACTCTTGACCTCCCTTTGTCAAACTGACTCTATGCATATCTCTGACCATATTCATGAGTGGAGATGACGACAAAGGATGATCAAGGTAATCATTCCTGACATATTATTGGCAGAATGGTTTACTAAATCACTTTTACACCCGATCGCTCACGATGTCGCTATGGGTGGCGCAATCACCGAGGAAGAAACCATTACTTGGGCTTATCAGTTAGATTTGGTTTATTCCCAATTTGGAACTTTGTATGATTTGCTTCCAAATGTTGCTCGAGCTAATACCAATCCATCCATGCCATCATCCTCATCTCATGTGGACGGTGTTATCGGTTCCGTCAAAACTCAATCTACTTCCTAGTCGACCACACTCTCCTCTACCTCCCCCTAAAGTCAGATCTCTGAGGTGAATGCAGTTCAATCTGTGCCTTCACAACAATCCAGAGGTAAGAAGAAGACAAAAAATAAATCAAAAAATACTAATAACAATGAACAAACAAAAAATCAAGCTCAAACACCTACTACCGAAAAGAAACCA
This sequence comes from Picea engelmannii, assembly GCA_009831015.1. Lineage (NCBI taxonomy): Eukaryota > Viridiplantae > Streptophyta > Pinopsida > Pinales > Pinaceae > Picea > Picea engelmannii. The sequence goes on along the minus strand of ML829566.1, from coordinate 42,865 downwards.
CAATGGAAACTGAAATTCCTGTGTATCATTTGTGGTGACAATCACTACACTTGATACTATCCACATCACAATGAAGTGGCCAAACTTTTCCAGGGAAATTCGCAACCTGTTGTAATTACTCAGCCTTTTCCACAGCAACAATCTATGGTTTCTCAAACCCCCTCTCCTAGGGGCAATTCTAGCCTTACTCATGATGAGTCCTCGACGAGTGCACATATTTATATGTTTAATGGTATTAATTTGAACACTCACTCTAATACATACGACACACCAGGTAACCCTGACAAAGGAAAAGTCACTAATGAATCCGGTAGTTTATCGGATCCATCACCGTCCTCTGTTAGTCCTCCATCGGTTAATCCTTCGTTTGTACCACTTCACATTGAGAAACCTACGTTTGACTCTATATTATGCCCTCCTAAGAGCACTATTCATAAATCTACCTTTAATCCTAGTTCACGTGCCACCCAGAACTACAACATTGTTGAAGATTTGGCTCAAGCACCATGTGCTATGTCTGCATTAGAAGTTCTACAACACTGCCCCAGTCAACATAGAATGCTCTTGGCTGCTATTGATCCTGAATCTTCCAACCATATCATGTTTAAATTTGACAATTATATGTCTCAACTCTCCCACCAACTTTCTTTCCAAGTTGATGTTGTTGTTCACAATAAACAAATCCACCGAACTATTATGGATGAGGGAGCCTCAACTTGTATCATGTCTTTAGCATGTTGGAAAATTTTAAAATCACCCACACTTAACAAATCCCCAATGATGTTACTCACATTTTATGGGCGAGGTTTTCACCCCCATGGACTTTTACAGTCCCTTCCCATCCAATTGGGTGGAAAAACCGTCACTGTTGATGTCGAGGTGGTCGATGCTCCCCTCAATTACAACTTGTTACTTGGAAGAACTTGGTTTTATGCTATGACTGTTGTTGCCTTGTCATTTTTTCAATGTGTACAATTTCCTCATCAGAGCAAAATTGTCACTGTTGATCAGTTAGATTTATGCACAACCGATGCTCGCACTCCCACTACCAACAAAATTCCTTTCTTGGGAGATCACAATATCACGTATGAAAGTGTTGGTGTTGGCTTGTTGAAAGATTCTAGCCTTATGGGTACCTTCCCTACACCACTTCCACCGACTACACATCATATTTCCACCGTCGATATGATTTTGACCGCGACTTATCAATCTTTGGAATCATCTGACCCTTGGATCATACCTAGTTCATTGGAATTCGATGCACTAGGTGACACTGTGCCACTTGGTCCAACCGAAATATCATATGTTTCTATCCAATCCACTTCTCCCTCTTCAGATGGCCAACATCTATTGGCACTCGACAGTTACTTGATGCCATCCTAGTTAAGTTCCTTGTCATCTACGATCAACTACATTTCCCCAATTTTTCCTTCTGATGAATCTCTTATGGAAATGTTGAGAATTGATGAGATACCTTGGGATAATAACCATCATCGATCCTCTTTTCTTCCCCCTCATGAAGAAATTTGGGCAGATATACACTCTATCTCCCCTTCTGATGTTGATTTTCCATCATCTCCCATGCCTTCAACTTTCGACAACTTGGATCCGGTCGTTGACATGGTGATCTCTTCGGTAGGGCTATTGGAGCCTGATCTCCTTACCCATGTCATGACCCTCGACATGTGTTCCTTCCATAGTGATTTTCTTCCATCCAGTGAAGATCTCTTGAAAGCCATGACCAAGTTCTGTCCCTTGACATGGTGTCCTTCCATCGCATTATTCTCTTGGAAGCCATGATCAAGAAGAGTCCATGAGCATAGTTTCTCTTCTCTGTAGTAAGCTCATTAAAAAATGAAATAGAGGTCATGAGCATAGTTTATCTTCTTTGTAGAAAGCTCGTTAAAAAGTGAAACAAAGGCCACGAGCACAATTTTCCTCTATGTGTCAAGCTCGTTAAAAAATGAAACAAAAGCTTTGAGCATATATTTCCTCATTGTAGAAAGCTCATTAAAAAATGAAACAGAAATTTGGGGATTGAACCCGGAGCCCTAAGAACAGTTTTTTTTCTATGTCAAGCTCGTTAAAAAATGAAACCGTCACCTCTATTGAACCTTCTTTTCATCCAATCTTATCCTTTTTCTCCATCTAGTAGAGAAATTGGTGACAACCTCAAAGTCGGTGAATGAATTGAAACATGGAGAGCATGTCTCCAACCTTTGATGATCATTATGGAGTTAAGCCACTAGCTTTCATGCTGGGGGCATACCGAGCTTAGTCTTTGTTCTTTCTCATGCTCGAAAAACCATGAGAATGTAACTGAGTAGAATTTTATCACTTTTTCAGACTCGCATGGATATATGAAAAAGGAACCCCTTGGAGTCGTCTTTAAGATTTTTTCAGACTCTCTAAACATAAAAAGATTGTCAAGTGATCTTGTTTCCTTTCCCACTCATTCAAAGGTTTGAAAGGGCGTCTTTCGAGTGATAATTTATCTCTTTTTCGGCCTCGCGATACTAACATTACGAAAAAGGACAACATTGGAGTCATATTTAAGTTGTTTTCAGACTATCTAAATATGAAAAACCACCGAGTTTACCTTCTCTGGACTCGCTAAACAATCATACATTGAAGGGCCCATACGGGACTGAACCCTTACTTCTTCCAGTTCGCTAAACAAAGGAAGAGGAACTTACCTAAGGTGAGTTATATTGAGCATGTGTTACCCTCCTTGAGCTCATTAAACCAAAAAGAGGTACTCATCTATCTGGATGGGGGAAAAATTGAAAGAAGAAAGCCAAGCAGTTTTTGAGAACACTACCAGTAGCTCTTACGGTCGCCCTTGAACACGGAACTTTGTCTTTGCATGCATTTTAATCTGTTGAACCTTTACATTGAGCCAATCCTTTGAGTTTCCTTTACTCCTTTAGGTCACCTGACGAAAGTCACAACTTCCACTACATCATCAAATTTTGGTCCATGTCAAGTTTGTGTTGTTGTGCCTCAGTGTTCAAGGGAAGTATCTGCCTTGAGAGTCAACCATCACAAATATCTTGTTTCAATACCCGTGTCATTCCATGTTAATTTGATCTACCAATTACAACTTTGTGTCAGTTTCGTGTCGTTGATCGGGGATACATCAAGGCCCTCCTTCGATGAGTCTCTTTCTGTCGAATTCAGCACATTATCCAGGAGCTAGACTTAGAAACCAGTTAGTACCTTAGGTCCTGCATGCCTCAATAGCAGGCCTCCTCATGTCCAACAGTGGGTTTACATCATTGACCTCTGATCAGATGATTCCATGGATGTTCGACTTCATCTCATTCATTCACATTCATCGGGATGTACTAGATTACCTTGGGAATCATTGACATCAATGATGATATCCCTCGCGCTTGTTAACGGTTTACATCATTGACCAGTAATCAATTGGTTTCTACCATGTTTAACATCAGGACATCTATTCACATGGTTAGATTTGTACTACATTGGGATCAGTAAGAAGACCCTGGGTTGATTTTTTTACTCTTATGTATACTTTCCCCAGGTTGTGAAGGAGTTCTTTTGAACCATGACACATATATTGTTACATAGATCCACTTTGTATTGGTCATGGCTATGTCTTGTCATATCAGAGATCCACTATGTATTCTTTGTGGCTACGATCAGTTTAGGTCATAGGAGTATAGATCCACAGTGTATCTTCAGTGGATATACCTTTTTATCAATGTAATTATGGATCTGCAGTGTATTTTATGGCAGCCATACCTAAAAAGTCTTTATCACTCAAGCATAGGTATATCTGCCTTGGGTTTGAAGCATGTCATAATATTTATTTGATGGTTGTGTGAACCTTTTTCTATTCTCTCTGTGTCCGTACCCTTGCTCGAAAAAGTCTACAAATTACTTCAGTCATCATCGTCTTCTAACTTCGTACTTTGGGGGGCAATCTGTTACACCTCAAAATTACTCACTTTGATAGTGTCGCAAGTGTTGTAAGTGTCGCATATTGTCCACAAGTGTCGCAGCTTGACTATAAGTGTTGCAAGTGTCACAAACATCATACTACCATATTTCCTATGTTGTTCCTCTAACAACATCATAAAGACACTTAAGACACCTCAAAGACTAGTTTTGAAGAAGAGAGATCACTTGACAGGGAGTACAAAAAAATTTCTGCTGAAAGAACCACTAAAAAATGGATTTTGGAGAGGATCTCTCCCCTACCCACTGTCAGGGAGTGATGGCACTCCCTGAGCCTCTTTGGGGGAGTGTTTGAGCACCCTGTGCACCCTTTTGGGGGAGCACTACCCTTTTCTGAGCAAGTTTTGGGTTTGTTGAGACAAATCAGGGAAGAATCCCTCAATTCCTGAAGGTGGTTGGATTCGAATAGATGGTCAAGGCATGATCTTAGGGAAGATCCACAACTAAAGGAGAGGAATCCTCAACTTATCCCAAATATCTCTCAAATGGTTAGGCCTCTCCAAACCAATATAAGGAGGCCTCCTCATGGTAGAAGACAAATTGAGATTGAGAATTACATCAAACTTATGATCTCATGAGTGAGATGTCATCAAAGCAATCAGTGGATATTACTTTAGCAAAGGGGTTTGACAAGGAGAACTGGAAGAAGTTGTTGCACCTTCATTCAAATGGTTGTAAGTAATTTTACTTGTTCTCATTAATAATAAATGCTTGGTCTGTTTCTTTCAAACTTATGCTTGTTCCATATGAGTTTGTTTGCAGTAGATGGATCTATATTTGAGCTAATATCACTAGAGTAGGAAGTTCATTGTATCTTTGTTTGTCCTACAGGACCTATCAGGGAGCTTAGGATTGAAGCTCAGCTAAGACTTTGCAAGGACAAACATCGCTAATAAGGAACATATATTTCTCCTTCTCTTTCATTTATTAGCTTGATTAGATATAAAAGGAAGTCAGTATCCATGTTAAGCACTTTTCTGTCTTGGCCTTAGGAGTCTAGAGACCAAGAGGGAATCCACTTGTCTGCAAGGGAATTCACCTACAACACATATTATACACAAAAATCCACCTCAAAATACATTTACTAAGAAACATGCAAAAAATCCATGACTTACTATTAAATATGGTCAAAACAAGTATTAAGTCATATTATGGTGGACAATTGTGCTTAAGATGAGACTTTGGGATATGCAATAATTGGGCTCATAATCACCCCCAAAGTGAAACTTTTCACACCCTTTTTCGAACAAAATCCTTTTCCTCTACTCTCATTATTTTTGTTGTTGTCCACTAGACTCTTAACTATTGTTAAGTTTCTCCCCTGTACCTTGTTTTTCTTCACTAAGCTTTTGTTGTTCAAAACCTTGTTGCTACTCAACACCTTGTTGTTGCTCAATGCCTTGTTTTTATTCATTAATCTACTACCGATCAATGAATTCTTGCCTCATATCCCAGGAAATGTACCTTGTGATGTCTTGTTTCTCATTATATCCCATGTTTTTCACAATATGGGCCCACTTTTCTTATTCCTTTCATGTGTTGAGGTCAACCACAGGTGCTACAGGGAGGAGTGGGGGGTTCATTTTTAACCCAATCCATTTAGTCTTCATTTTCCTTAAATCATCTTTGTACCAAAGTTTCATTAGGAGGGAAAGTTGGAAGGTATGGAGGCAGTGGGGCTCTCTGATTTGTAAAACATGAGGCAACGGGTGCCACCTTCAGTGGCAAGTCTCTGCTGCCTCTTCTCCGATCAATATTAATGAGTCATCTAGATGGTCCATTGCTTCCCTTTTCTTGGATTTCCAACCTGGGGCTACGTATTTGTCCAAAGATAGGTTGTGATGGTTGCTTATGAAACCCCCAGGCCTCACTACCTCAGCTCTAATCCACAAAGGTGTTTGGAGTTCTTATTCCTTGTCATTTGTTAATTCTTCTGCCCTCATTTCTTCATGCCTGAGCCATGTTGCAATGACCATCAATTGTACATTCCCCACATATGGATTGTGATTCCAATTGTATGGGTGTGGTAACATGAGGTTATGTATGTATAATTCACATAGTCTATCTCTTTCCTCCATGTCACAGCATTGATATGCATCTAACAAATCCTTGGGGGTATCAAGGTTGAACTTTACCAATTTAGCCAAGTGTTCAATTTGTTTTTTATACCATTGTTCTTTTATGGACATTGTGCATGTCCTAGTTGGTGGCCTGCATTCCAACATCTCTATAGACACTTTAGCTATTGTTTTGACTACAACTTCCATAATTTCCACATGTTCATTCTTGTCATGCGGTTCTCTTTTTTCCTTATTCATTTGTTGTTGCATCTTCTTGTTTTTCACCTTCAATTTCTTGCTATATTCCACTTTTTTTCATTTTCATGATCTGAAATTTTTCCTGCATAAGTTGGAGTTGCTTATCCAACTCTTGAGAAGCCTCTTCTTTCTATTTTCCATTGTTGTCTTTTGCCACTCTTTTCCATTTGATGACATCAACTTTGGCCTTCTCTAATTCTAATAAGGTTGCAAAGAGGAGCTTCTCTACAGAGGTCTTTGTCTTGGAGGTCCCTTTAATAGGGAGTGGTATTTCTTCTTTTGTTGTTGTCTCCTCTTGAGGTTCCTTCCCTATTTCATCTTGTGGTACTTCTAGACTAGGCGAATCCTTGACCTTTTCCACTTTAGATGTAATGGTGAGTCGAGTAGCTAGTATTGGGATTTTATTCTTTTGAATCCTCTTAATTATGTTATATATTCCCATTCTAGGATACACCATTCTACACTAGTGATTTATAAGGGACTAACAGAAGGGGTCCCTAGTGCAGTTAGAGCATTGACCACTTCCTTATCCTTCTCATCCGCTTTCCACTTTTTCTCTTTCTTTTTCTATTTTGATCTTTGCGCCTAGTGAGTCTCTTAGGTTCTTCTCCCTTTTTCATATCCTCCTCACTCATTTCTTCTTGTGCCTCTTCAAATGCTTGCAGATCCATATTTATGAAATCTACCCACAAAATTATGTGCCTCAAACTCTTTAGGGAATCTAAAACTACCAATTTTAAGAGCCCATTATGTGCTAAAAACTCATGCTTTCCCTTCTGTACCTTTAGGATAATTTCCTTTAATGATTGGAGCAGGAATTAAGGGATTCTCAAGTTCTTATGTGGTTATTGATTTGAAAGGTGTCTAAGCTAGTGTAATAGTCTGAAGTGGTAAGCAATACCACACTCATACCGACTTCACATGTGATGTACTTCATGATGTGATAGGCCACTTCTGTCCAAGGATGAGGGAGTGTATCTCTTTTAATACCATTCTTGTCTTCAACAAGTTTCTCATTTGGGAGGAAGAATTCCTTTTTGGAAGTAATGGTTTCTTGTCTCTCCTCTTTATCCCAAGAGAGGCCCATGGGAAAACTAGTTATCATGTTGATGGAGGCTTCATTGATTCTAATTACATGTCCCCTCACTATGGCCACATAATTATTCTCTTGTATATTCTAGAAATTTAGAGAAAATTCTATAGCCACTTCATCATCATACCCTCTGAGTCTTTCAAAATATCCCAACCAATTGCACTTCTAAAAGAATTCCATAATTTTTGGATTATCATAAACCCTAGAAGGTTATGTTTTTTTGTTGGCTCCCTCTTCTTAAAGCCATCTCCCATGGTTGATGTTGATGAGTTAATATTTCAAGGATGATGAGTTAAGTCTTGGAAGGTAGAAAAAATTGAGAGAATAATTGGTTACTAGTTTCATGTAGAGGCCTTGTTCAGAAAATGTGATAGCTCAGATTTTCTTTAGGTACTCATGGTGGTTTGAAAATTTCAGTGAGCATTTACTTGGGAGAAAACAACTGAGGGTTCTTCAACAAATTCAAGACACAATGATATGTATACAGTTGTTACTATAGTAACAGTGTAATCAAATTTCTACAGGAGCTGTGTTCTATAGGACTATATAAGTCGAGTTTCTACAGGATACAATTTTTCTCACAATCTCATACAAATCCTAGAAGATTCAACCATGGGTTTGCAAAACATAGTAATTTGAAAATATCTGAGAATAACTTAACACATGGAGAGATATTTCTTCGCTATGAGGGTTTTAATGGCTACCTGTAGCAGCTTGGTTCCTAGAATGAATTCTTTGGATGAGTGCTTGTGATTTTCTCATCTTTCTGACCTACGAGCATGTTTTCTTTCTTAGCACAACTCGAACTCAAATCGAACTTACCCTCACAATTTCAAAATGGTGATTCAAATCCATTTTACTTTGAGTTATGCCCAAATTTCAAATTAGATTGCTATCTTGTCACAATTGTTGACTTGTTGTCTTAATTACTCCTTAATTCATTCTCTTGACTCTTGGAATGATCCTTCACTTAAATGACTTAACTCCACATGCTAATTAAATCTTAGCACGAATTATGGCCACCCCCAGTTGACAAGACGGGTGAACATCTTCGTTCTCACCACCATATTAGACTTTTTATACATGTTTTGACCATATAAAATAAGCATGTATATAATTTTGTGATGCTTTAATGAATGTTTTTAAGAGGAAAGACGAATGTGTTACCTTTTTTACCTTTGCATGCATCTAATTTTGTGTTTGTAGGTGTCTGGAGTAATGGAAGATTGTTTTTTTGGTCGTCATTCAGTGGGTGATTGATTGCTTGATGATGTTCAGGTCCCCTTATTGATATTGGTGTTGAAGAGGTCCTCTTCGAGATGGGTGCTGCAATTTTCTTTCATAGAGAAATCTCAAATATTGTGGCTTTGAAGTGTTCTACAAGATACAGAGCATCATGTAGAACTGTATATTTTTATGCCAAATATTTTCTATGGGATATAAAGTACCCTGTAGAAATGTGATTTTGTTGTCCCAATGGTTGTATCTAATGTATAAATGGTTAGATAAGCTTGTGGTGTTGTTGATATTAACAATTGGATTGGTGATTTTGGTCTTGACCCTTGAATGCTTGTCATTAATTGTAGAAATGGTCATGTAGGTTGATCATATAGAATCCTATAGGATGATCCTGTAGAACCCTGCAAGATGATCCTGTAGAAATATGTAGGATAACCTTGTAGGTTGATTTTGTTGAAACCAAGGGTAAAATATAAAATTTTGAATATGGAAAGTGGTACTGATGAATGAGAAAAAGGAAAGAAAAATTATTTATGAATGAAAATGATGGAAAGTGTTATGTATGGATGACGAAAGAAAAAAATGATTATGATCCGTATTGAGTTGTTGTTGATTATTTTTTGATTTCATTATTGTGCATATGGTTTCAATAAATGAAGTGTTGGGTACCTACAAAATAAAACATTAGTATTCCAAAATATTGATTTTTTTTTCTCTTTTTTCTCTTTTTTCTCTTTTCTTTCTCTCTCTATTTTTTTTCTCAAGGCAGATGTTCCATTACTGGTTTTCACCAATACCTTGCCCTATCAAGCCTCTAGGAGGTTTTCTTGATTAGGATATTTATTTTATTCTTCAGATTTGATATTGTCTCCAATGGAGGTTTTCACCCACAAATCTATCCTAGATGCTTCAGGGAGGTTTTCATCCATGAGTTTTATTCTCTCTCTTTTTTTTTTTATCTCATTATTTGGATCGATTGAGAGCATATGTTATATGAATCACATCCACATTTTGTGTCTTTACTATTGGTGTGAACTCTTCCCTTTTCATTGGCTTGTTGTAAACTTTTAGCTTGAATCCATTTACTAGCAAGGGAATTCTTTCTTCATCAATGGTTATAATATGTACTGAACCATTAGCATAACATTTTTCAATGGTGTAAGGCCCTAACCATCTGGTCATCAATTTCCCCTTGAAGTATTTGAATTTTGAATCATATAAGAGGGCCCAATCCCCTTCTTTGAACTTGTTATGCTTAATTTTTTTGGTATGCCAATCTTTTCTCTGTTGTTGCACTACTTCAGTGTTGAATAGTATTTGCATTCTATACTCATATAAGGAATTTAGTTGACTTGATATTTCTCTTTGTGTTGATAGTAAATCCATGTCTAATTCAACTGATGTCCTTAATCTATGGTATTCAAATTTAATAGGGAGCATGGATTTCTTACAATAGACTAACTGAAATAGTGTGATCCTAGTGGTAGTCTTCCATGTGATGTTGTATTCCCATGTTGTTTATGTGAGTTTCTTTGACCATTTTTTCTTGTTCAAGATCATTGCTTTGGTGAGGATGTTCTCTAACTCTCATTTCGTGAATTCAACCTGCCTATTTTCTTGTGGATAGTAGGGTGTTAATTTCCTATTATGAATGTTGTTTTCCTTCATGATGTTTTCAATAAGTCTAGATGTAAATTGAGGTCCTTGATCTGTGACTATCTCTCTTGTATAATCAAACCTTGAGAATATGCATTCTTGGAGGAATGAAAATACTTTTTTTGTGGCATCCTTCATATCTTTTACTTCATCCCATTTGGTCAGATAGTTAGTGCATATCAATATGTGCCTCTTTTTCCTTGATGGAGGATCAATTGGGCCTATAAAGTCAATTCCCCACTTGTCAAATGGTTCCCAATATAATTGGGGCTGCAAAGGAATCTCATTCCTCTTTGTAGGCTTCCCCGTTCTTTGACATTCATCGCAATGTGAAGTGTATTACTGAGCATATTTATGTAGAGTTAGCTAGTAGTATTCATCTTGTAATATTTTGTAATATATCCTCTTTGTTGCATAATTTTATCCACATGGTTCATCATGACAAGCATGGAGGATATCATGTACCTCATCTTCTCTTATGCATCTCCTCAAGACTTGGTCTAGGAAAAGTTTGAATAGAAAACCATCTACCCAAGTATAGGATGAGCTTTTTCGAACAATATTGCATCTTTTTTTGTAGGAGAAATGTTGAGAAAACTTCCTTGTTGTCAAATAATTTTCTATGTCGGAAAACTAGGGGGTTTGTGTTGATATGGAAAAGAGGTGCTCATCTGGAAACTGATCATCAATCATGTCTTCTTCAGTAGGAATAGTCAACCTGGACAAAAAATATGCAACTAAATTCTTCTTGCTAGGATTATCAAGAATAGTTAGATCAAATTGTTGTAATAAAAAAAAACATGTAATCGTTCTACCATTTATGTTTGGTTTTTTCATCAAGTATCTAATGGCAGCATGATCTATGTGCACAAAAACTTTATACCCTATAATTTAATGTTTGAATTTATTTAGAGCATGAACTATTGCTAACAGTTCCTTTTCTGTAACACTTTAGTTTATTTCTGCACTAGCCAAATTCTTACTTATGAAATTTATGGCATAAGGCTTGTTATCTTTATCTTGTCCTAAGATTGCTCCTATATATTTATCTAATGGATCAGTGTGAATATGAATTTATTGAAGAGCTCAATATAGGAACGATTGAGAGTTTTTCTTTTATGGTTTCAAGTGCGTGTTGACATTTTAGAGTCCAACAATAATCTACATCATTGGATATTAGTGTAAATAGGGGAGAAGCTATCTTACTGAAATCCTTGATGAACCTCTCGTAATATCCTCCATGTCCAAGAAAACTTCTAATATCTTTTGGTTTCATAGGTGTAGAAAGTAGGGTGATGATTTTTTTTTTTTTTTTTGTCTACTTCAATCCTCCTAGAGGATATATGGTGTCCTAACACAATCCCTTGATTCATCATCATATTGCATTTTTCATTGTTAAGGGACAAGTTCATTTCTCTACATCTTTGAATAACCTTATCTAGATTGTCTAAGATTTCAATTTTATCATGGATGGGTTCTGGAAAGATGTTGAGTATTTATGTTTGGAAAGTGTCAGGGGAATTACATAGGCTGAATGGAAAGACTTTGTAGGAAAATGTATCCTGGGGACAAATAGATGTGGTTTTGTCCCGATCTTCACGAGTGATAAAAATTTGGTTGTATCCACTAAATATATCTAGGAATGAAAAGTATTCCTTCCCTGCTAAGAAATCCAATACTTGGTCAATAAAGGATAAGGGGAAATGTTCATTTCTGGTGCCCTTGTTTAACTCTCGGTAATCCACACATATCCTCCATTTCTCATTCTTCTTCAGGAAAATGACTACAGGAGAGACCCATTCACTGTCTAAGATTGGATATATGAATCCAACATCTAACAAATTTTGAATTTCTTGTTTAAATATGTCTTTTGTTGTAGGGTTCATCCTCCTTTGCAGATTCCTAACAGGTTTGCATTCCTCCTTGATATAAATATGGTGAGTACAAATAGAAGTATGGATGTATTTCATGTCCTTATAATCCCATGCAAAAGCTTCAATATTTCTTTTCAGTACATCTAATAAAAAAAATTCTTGCTAACCAGTAAGTTTATTGTTGATTTGAGTGTTTTTGTAGGGTTGATCTCTATGGTTTTGTTAGAAGGATCTTCTATATCAGAAGTGAAAAAATCTGTCCATAATTCTATTTTATTTTCAATGGAATTTTCAGATCTATTCTCATTGTTTATCCCTTCTATTTTACATCAATTGGATATTGGTTTTGCAGAAAATTTTCAAGGAAAGTATCTTCATCAACTGTACTATTGGCCAAAGTTGAGTTGATTGTATAGATGGGATAGGAAGATGTTTTTGTCAGATATTTTTCTTCCTCTACCCATATAGGTATTTTTTTTGTTATTAAAATTTGGAAAGGAGGATAAAGAACAATATACTTTTAGGATGGGCCATCGGTTATAGTCATGTTGCCTACCCTAAATCCAATATATGCATATATTGTGTCCAGCCAAGGCATTCCCAAAATAAGAGGGTATCCATTGAATTAAGAATTGGTTTGAAGGACTAAGGAGTCAGTAGGGTACTCCGAATAATCAATAGAGATTATGACATATTCTATCATCCCTTCAGGTTTGACTGTAGATCTATCGACAAGTTGGAGGACAATGGGAGTATCTCTCAAATATCCTTGAAGGTTGAATTTTAACATAGTATATTTGGTCATAACATTGATGACAACCCCTAAGTCTATGAGAGCATTCTAGATAAACTTTTTGTTGATGTGAAAATTTACTAGAGGGCTTCATGGTATTTAGGTACAATTAACTTCCAAAGCATAAGGTCAGATAGTTGTCCTATAACATTTTTGGTGGGAGCATCTTTTATTTTCCTCCCTGGCCTTCTAATTCATTATTCTTTGATAAACCTATTGAAATTAGGTACATCCTTGAGGGATTGTAGGAGAGGTATTTTTATACACAAACTCTTAAGTTTCCCTAAATGTTCTTTCTCTTTAGATGTATATGTTTTCTTTTTATTTAATTTTTCAAGGTAAGGAGCAGTTTGTGGTTGAGGTGAGGGAATATCATATTTCTTAGATTCTACATATTTTATGAGCTTTGGTTGTTGTTATAAGAATTTTCATGATCTAATAATTATCTCTTGTACTTATAAGGAATAAGCTTGATAAGTTGTTTCATTGTTGTATACAGGTTGAACTTGTTTGTTATTAAACTTTGGAACAGGTTGATCAGGTAGTTGAGGTTTCTTAGGAGGAACACCATTTTGAGTAGTGTTGTTGGTTTCAGGATGAGGATGAATTAATGCAGGTTTCTAAAATATTTGTGGCCTCCATCCTTGTAGAGGTTGAATCCACTGAGGTTTTTGATTTTGTGGTATGTTAGGGAAATATTGGTATGGAGGTGGAATTGGTGGTCCCTGATATTGCCAAGGATTTGTATTTCTCCAAGGAGATGGATTGGTACTATACCATGGTTGAGGAGAAATTTGAGTCTTATATGCACCCAAATTTTGAGCAAGATTGAAGTTCAAACCTGTTTGGAATGGTCTTGGTGCTCCATGCCTCCTTTGATTGATGAATTATAGTGATTTCACATTCTCCTTTGCTCCTCAGAATGTATCTTTCAATCCTGGAAAAGAAAGACATTTGTTGGTTGGATGATTTTCTTCACAAATACCAAAAACATCTATAAGTTATAGAGGTCACTCATTTCTACTATGATTTTTAGTGCATTTAAGACAATATATAGCCAATGCCTTCTATGTTTCCTCTCATTTCCTTTTTATCCGCAAGGTATCCATTTGTATGGATAAAGAATGAAAAATATTGGTTTTCATATATTCTATTAAATCTCCTAAATCATTCTTTATAAGAGTTGTAGGGTTAGAATATTGAGGTACCAAACCTCTATTGCTTCTACCTTTCTTCCTTGAGGACCGTGAATGGTTCTTGAATATTATTTTAATATCATCATATTCCATCTGATAGATATCTCCATTGGATATGAGATTCAATGTTTCCATCATATATTCTCTTACTCCTCTTAGTAAGATAAGTTTGAGTGAGTCTTCATCCAGAGTATAGTTTTGAGATATTTTGTAGCTTAGTTGAAATATCTCTTCAAAGTCTTCTAGAGATTCATCAAGTCCTTGTATCATTCTCAAAATCTCATCCCATGTGTCCCTTTCTCTACAACAATCTTGTATCTCTCATTGAAAGTATTTTTAATTTGATCTCAAGTTGTGATATTATTTCCCTCCAGGCTCATAAACCATCTTAGAGTTGAATCATTTAAAGGTAGAAGGAAAACGTTTGATCTTATATTCATCAATAGTATAATCATATGTCTTGCATATAACTGCAAACTCAAACAAGAAAGTGTTAGGATCTTCATAAACAAGTCCATAAAAATGAGGTAATGAAGAAGGATTAATATTTTCCATCTTGGATTATCCATTAGATTCTTGAATGGGAAACTCAAATATCTCTTCTTCACCATCCATATAATGAGGTGAGGGAGATTGTCCTTCTTAAAGATTTTCAAATTCTCTAGCTTCCATTTCCAGGAAACTTTCAAGTGTTTCAGGACCAATCTTTAGATTTCTTGGACCTATTGTTGGGGTGGGGTTTTTTGGAAAAAAAATTCCTTTCCTATCTCTAGGTCTAGTCATTCATGAAATTGCAAGAAAATAATTTTTTTTTTGTTCTTATATATAATACAAAAGAGTGTGAAAAGGAGCTAATAATACTCACACAAAGGGAAATCACTTGGGATTTTACACTACATAAATCTTATAGTGAGTTTGGCCTTGTGACTGGTGTATCTTCTCTAATTCTCCAAGTCACACAAAGGAAAGAAAAAAATGAAAATGATATGCAGACTTAGCACCTCCCCGACAACGGAACCAAAAAGTAACGACCCTTGGAATCTCAACAACAACAATTTTGTATCCTTGGCTTCTTAATACTTTTTCAACCCGTGATTTGTACAAACAAATAGGTGATGTGAAATGTATATGTAGTGTGCATTGACAGTAGTATAGGTCTGAGACTGATCAAATGCTGGAAGTGGTGCAAGGGATTGAAATGTAAAATAAAAAAGTAAAATATTGCTTTGAAGGAAAACACACCAACTTGAAATAAAAATTAATCTAAATTGCATAGAAAGAACTTAGTCTAATGGAAATAAAGAATAATKAATCATAAAGAGAAAACTGAAAGCAGAAGATGAATTCAATCTAGGTTATGACATAAAACTGTAATTGTAGAAAAGATAAACCAATGCATGAATAGAAWAAGATAATTTGTCTAACCCCTTAATGAATAGAAAGCCATATGTATTTTTATTGTTTATTGATATTTTCATGAAAATAATATTTATATGAAATTAAATCTAAAACTATAATAGTCCTACARKAAGTTTCTACAGGAACTGTGCAGTTTCTACAGGAAGAAAAAATAAGGCATAGAAAGGTAGTGTAAGTATTTTGAAGTATAAACAAAGATAGACTATAATAAAATGAAGTGGATATGAGGTTATTGGCCTTGAGAAGAACCCAGTATTGATCCAAAAGGATATTGAAGATTTCTACAGGATGCATGCTATAACTAACCAATCAATGATAACCTTAACAAAAACTAGGATTAATAATGAAAAACTATATTAATCTTCAAAAGAGAATGAATTTTCATCTAATCACTAATTAACATGCATGAAAACTACAAAAATTTCAACAAGGTCCTTGAGCCCTCTTAAGTGGGCCCTACCCAAGTAGCACAAGGAGCCAGAACTCTAATAAACTAAAAGCAAAACCATATTTATTTCATTAACAACATGAATAACACGAAGAGAAAAAAGGCTCTAAATCTTAAACAAAATTCTTTAGAACAAAAATCTCAATACAATACTCTCCAAAATTTTGTCTCCTTCTCTCCTAGGCCAGAGGTCTATATATAGGAGTGAGAGTTCGACCTCCCTTGCTTAGATCGAGGAGAGAAGTGGGTAAATGAGGGATCTCAACCAATTACATTTGTATATCGAACTGTTGTTGATAAGGAGTGGGCATTAATGCGCAAGGAACGCTCTGGAGGTAGGTGGGGACAATCTCCCTTGATTCTTGGTTGGCAGCACTATGAGGGAGATAAAATCCCATGTTTTTAGGGTGTCGGTGCCCTTGAATCATGAAGTTCGACCTGCTTGGTGCTACATACATCATTTGGCATAGATATTAGAGCAAAAAGGCATATTATACACAAAAATCCACCTCAAAATACATTTACTAAGCAACATGAAAAAATATCCATAACTTACTATTAAATATGATCAAAACAAGTATTAAGTCATATTATGGTGGACGTTGAAATAAAATTCTAGTTGTTGCAACCAATTATTCAGTGTTAATGCATCAATATCACCTTGGTATGGCTTTATGTCCACTTTCACTTCCATCTTGAATAGGGACTCTAAAGGTTTTATGGCACTAGAACTTGGGTACTCTTTCCTAGGTTATTTCCATGACTCCTTTTATGGATCTTCATTATCTCTTGATTTCTCTTCTAGTCCAATATTTGACTTCGAGCCTCCAACTTATCCAAACGATCCAAGATTACTTGCTAGACCTATCATGACTAGCGACATATTGTGAGATATGTCAATGAATTTATCTTCTAGCCTTGCAAATATCTCCTATGTTGGATCTCTAGGGTTGTTATGAACAAACTCGTTGGCCATGGATAGGGTTCTACGACTTTCTTCTTAAACTATTTTCTGGATCCTTGCAAATTTCCACAAATACCCCAAGAAAATCTTACTCTAATACCAATATGATATGTAAACTTCCGTGGATATTCCACTGGAACACTTCATCACAATAGACCTGATAAATAAAATTGAAATCTAAACTATGAAGGTTAAATTATTTTAGAGTCCAAAATATTTAGTTACTGATTTTCTACTTATGCATGAAATAGATAAAATGCGGAAAATAGAGAACAATAAAATATAGTCACATACCATCCACAAAATAACACAGAGATTTTCTTTGGGAAACCCTTACAAGAGAAAACCCAGCTAGAAGGTGAGGTTTCTCTACTCTCTTTTCTTTAGGATGGAAATAATACAAGTACAAAGAATAAGGTACTGTTGGAATATTCACCAATACTGAGAGGAGGGGGGTAAATCAGTATTGAGCACATTTTACCATTTTTAACCATAACATGTAAACATTAAATTATCAACAATTTATCACTTATGATTGCATTCAAGATATTATCAACATATAACCACATATACACAATCCACAAGATTTTTACGAGGAAACCCAAATGGGAGAAAACCACAAAATTATTTTTAATATATATATCTTGAATGTTACATCCACAAGAAGCACCAAATTCCAAGATTCTCCACCACCAACTGGAAGGAGACACCAACCCCCTGTTTATAGGCTTCAACTCCCTAAATTCTCCAGATCCAACTGGAAGGAAGCTCCAACCCCCTAGTTTACAGGCTCCAACATGAAGAAAGCTCCAAATCCATAGATTCTCCAACTCCAACTGGAAGGAGGCTCCAACCCCCTTATTTACAGGCTCCAAGCCCCTAGATTCTCCATCTCCAACCCCCTTTCCTTTCCCCTTCCTTCCTCCCAAAAATATAAATGAGAGAATCAACATGTCACTGTTACTTCCACTGATATTGATACATCATCATCATCAAATCTGGTTTAACCCAACAACCACATAAGGCTTATTCCAATGTCTCCAAGAATATCCCCCAAATCATATAACCAATATCACCAAGATATGCATCAAACCATGTGCCAAAATTATCCAAGATATACCTCAAACCATGTGCCAAAATATCCAAGATACAAGCCTCAAGCACGTGCCAAGATATCCAATGTACAAGCCTCAAGTATGTTCCTAAACATTTCTTAATCATGTTCCAAACCATCCAATATATGACTCAAATCATATGCCATAATCTCCAAGTTATGCCTCAAAGCATATTCCATAACCTCCAAGAAATGCCTCAAGAATATACCAAAATCTCCAAGACATAAGCCTCAAAACATAGAGAAAAACATACCTTTCAACATCTGAAAACTTGGTGCATGAGATCACTGATCATCAAACCTTCCTTAACTTCAGCATTAAGAGAACAACACCTTCTTCAAACTTTTCCTCATCCTTTTAACGTCCCCAACCTCCCCAGCTGAGCTACGCCACAGACTTCTTCCAAAATATGCTATGATACCACAATATAACGTCCCCAGCCACCCCAAGTTGGGCCATGTCACACCACCTCAACTTATGTAGTTCTTAATCAACCAAACTGTAACATCCCCAACATTCTACTGGTCCATGCTAATCCAAAATTCAGTGCTCAGATTCTACTCTAAACACAATCTTGCGCAATATTACTTGAAGAAGTGTGCTCAACTTTGAACTATGTTGCGCCACACTAAATTATTCCTTTTAACACAAATTTACGCAGCAAAAATAACTCAAGCAACTGTGTGCACCAACATACTGATCACACAACACAACCGTGTGTACAACCACCCTGGCGTCACACATAAATTATGATTTCCCTGTGCATGGGGTCTATTTCTCTTAACACACACATCAGTTCTAGCTTCATGTGCACACAAGTTACTTTCTTGTGCACCTAGCCATTCAATTCTCTTCTTGAAGACTCATAACCAGAATCACAAGGTTAACTTAATAGGAAAGACTATCATAATTTGTCATAAGCATGCACAACTACAAATATAGGTTATAAGCACCATATTTACATGCACAAGTAGCATAATACCGAATAAAAACAATTACTTATATGCGACAACATACAATAATTAACCCATATCAAGCATAGATAAACAAGCACACATTAAATAATACAAGAACTAAGAGCACTTGTCTTTTAATAAAGTCACCAACTATGCACAAAACTCAGACATTCCTCCCAGCCATAGACTTTGTTGCTCATAAGATTTTAGGAACAGGTCACCCATGTGGTGGGGATTAACTCCACCAGGGAAAAAACGGTTCCTGGCGACAAGCTAAGGTCTGATTCTCAATAGAATTTATCATTCCTAAGTGCTCGTTGTTGCAACTATCCCATAACCCCTCATTCCCCAAGAACCTATCACACCCAAGGAAGTGTGCCCCTTCTCTGCTCAATAGTCCTTTGGCTTCCCCACTTCCCTTCTAGGGTTACCAGCAACAGGTTAGACAAGAAGTCTCTGAGCCCTACGACTAATGCTCAGCACACCAAAAAACAATTCTCAACAAAAATCTCACCTAGATATTATTCTCATGGGTTTGACAACCCACTTCTCAACATCCAGTTGCTCACCTAGAGAGACTACTCACGGGCCTGACAACCTGCCTCTTCGACAACAAATCTCTCACCTAGAGAGACTTCTCAAAGGCCCGACAACTAGTATCTTCGACAATAAACTCTGATTACATCCCCGCAATTCCTTACAAGCTTCTCTATGTAGATAAGATAATAATTGGATTTTCCATACAAGTTGGCCCCCTTCTGCTCACGAGAGTTGGAAACATGAATGATCATTCCCCAAATAATAATAATTCCCAAAATACACTAATGCAAAATATATATTGCATTCCTTCAACTCGACACTTTTCACCTTCAGAAGTAGCTTAAGCCACTTGGTGACTCGTTTCATGCCCTCAAGAACTTAGGATAAAATAATTATCCAACATTACACTTTTCTGAAAATATTATAAAATATTCCCCTAAGACTTAAGTCCCACCCCCTTTTCCCTTTTTCGGTGGAGTCATCCCCCCATCTGTTTTTTTCTGAGTTTTTTTGCACATAGAAATGTAATAATATTAATAATTATGATACCTTGAGTTTTGAAGGTAGCCTTACCATATTGAAGGATGCCCAAATATTTTTTATTAAAATTAATATAATTTTTTTTATTTTAAATCACTAAAATGATATTTATATTAATTTTTAATAGTTATATTATCTTATTTTAAAGAGAGGGAGGGGGGCTACATATTCAAATGTCCAAAACCTTGATCCCATTCTCATTTATAAAAACATTGGAGTTAACCTATCGACCCCAATATCCAGTTATAGACAAGCTACCCGAGATTTTTAGCAAGTATCAACAAACGCCATGCCACGAAGGAGCCCACGAAGGGGTGTTATAGTGCTCAACGTGTCCATAATGTTATCGACCATCAACATATATAAAAATGGTAAAAGCGTTATCTCTTAGAAATATGGGTTATTACACTCTGTTTATTAAAGCTATCACCAAACGTCTGAGGTTTCAAGAGTGCCCAGGTGTTCTCCAGCAGAGGAAAAACGTCTATGACAGGATCGATTGCCCAATTGTTAGTTGATGACATGTGTTAGATTCTACGCCAAAGTTATTGAGTTTTTCATGTGGCGAGGTCACATTCTTCAGGTTATGGAATTCCCATAACACAGAAATATGCATTGATGATCCAAGCTCCCATCCAATAAAAAATTAAACGTCAGGAGAACGCGCAAGTGCAAATGAGAGGCAGGTGTTCAGTCACCCGAGTGCTAGAGTGTCAAGATAAATGATCAATGCCAAGTGCTCTGTTCAGACTGAGTTTTTGAACAACATCTATTTCTGAAGCTTCATGTATTCTAATGAAGCCTACAAATAATTATTACCCTGTCATCAATCATTTTGTCCAGCAATGGGCCTTTTGAATTGAAATCCTTTGAGGATTCTTGGATATATCCCTGGAAATTTGTTCTTGAAAGTTATGTTGATTTTTTATAGTTCATCTCTTGTAGACTTCCAAACTAAGAAGGTTGTTAAAAAATGAACACTTACAAAATATCTAGTTGAGAATGAAGGCTTGCTTTATATGGCACAGATATCATTGATGTAACATATTCACATGTCATATTTTCGAGCTTGTTGATTATTCTCTTGTCAGAGGTTTCATGTCCAGTGGAAGTCAACACTTCCTGGCATCGGTCATTTGATAGTCCATGGAGAGACCTATCTTCGCAAATGTCAAATGTGTAAATATTATATTCATATGGTGAGAACACGACAAGTTTATGAAAGGCATTTCAACACAATTATAGGAGAGTTTAAACATGAACACGATAACCAAAGTTTGAGTGTTTTAATTAAAATAGAGAAATGAAACTGGAAAAGGATAGACAATTTCTTCAGATGAGATTAAAGACTTGACAAATGTGGTATATAGGGTGCTATTTCACATTGTCTTCGAAAGAGTTTTTCAAAGATGTTTGATATTATTTTTGAGAATGAGAGGAGAAAAAGGTGATGATCTCTATGTAGAGCACACACTTAATTTGACAAGGGCTCTATATGGATTCCAATTTCCCTTAACTCACCTTGATAAAAGGAAATTGATCGATAAGAAGATAATCAAACCTGCTCAATATAAAGATATAAATGATGAAGTAATCGGTGGTGTCTGTAAACTCCCTAGAGAAGCCTGGAGGATTATTGCTACTGATGATACACACATAAATTATGATCTCATGCTTCGAGATACAGTGAAACTAGTTGGCAATTTCTACTTACTCAAGTCTACTTCATGGGAGATGTATGGGAGTGGTCCATTGGTTTGATTGAATGCTTTGAAATATCTCTGTTACGATGATTCTATATTCACAAGAAATTGGGAAACGATATGAAATATTGGATCTAGGAGAACAGGGAAACAAGTTAAACATCTGAGAGGAAAATTTTTAGGTTTCCAACATTGTACATAACTTGCATAGCGAGCTCACTACGCAAGTGTTGTAAGTACACTGAGGGTAAAAGGACATTGGGAAATGATTGATGGATGATATAGCATTGATTTTTAGCCTCAAACAACGTTGCATCCGCCTCCTAAATGAAGTTTACTGAAGAAAACCGTCACGTTGTGTAAACTCGCTATGCAACTGCTGTAGGTTGCAGTTACACAACGAATTACAACAACTCACTATGAAAAGGTGACATGGAGCCTTGTCAACACTCAAATCAGTCCAAGATTCATCTCTGGTTGTCCCTGATGACTCACATAAGCTTCAAACTCAAAAATATGTTGGAGAATCTCTTATTGATAAGAATATTGTATGCATTAAATATGGTCAAACATATTTCTATTTTTATCAAGTAATTTAGAGTTTGTTCCCTTTTTTTTTGTAATTAGATCGAGAGTTATAGGATAGTAGTGAAGTTTGACTTCTCTAGCCTACGGAGGTAGTTTTCTTATATATTTGATAATTTTGAATGTGCAAAGGGTTGGCATAAGCACAAGGACATTTTGTGTTGAACATTGTACAAATTTTCTGAATATGAATGAAATACTAGTGCAAAAGTCCAGAACTTTAAATACCAAAGATTCTAGTGGTGGTGACCTGAAGTCTGTGTTCTTTTTCATGTATGTACTTCTTGTTTTTCTTTATCTTTCATCTATAGATAATTATATGTTTAAATTGGAAATCAAATGGTTTGAAATTCATCTGAAAATGATGCTTTAGATTCAAGCAATGTGAACATTGTCATTTCTTCTTAGCTCATCAGAATTCATCTTTAATGGTGCTTTGAATGTTGTTATGTGTTTTTATTTTTCTTCCATCCCATAAAAACAAACTTGAAAACTGAAAGATTATCACCTACCTAGCATTTGCTTCCTTGAGAGTTCTACCTACCAGTCATCGATTTCATTTTCTTTCAGAGTTGACTCCATTTCCCAACATATTCCTTCCCTTCTTGCCAACAAACTTTAAAAATGCCTTCATCTTATCAAAGATCTAACCACTGATTCTCAACAAAAAACCTTGTTGAAATATTGTAACTACAGAGAATATTTTAATTATAATTGAGTTATTATTATATAGATCAATCCCCTTTTGTGGATTGATCATGTCAGGACTTATGTATGACCAAATCCCCTTTTGTGGACTGGTCAAAACCTAATTAAATGATTTTAATTAAGAAATCATCCCCTAGGGCTAATTAAAGTGGTTTTTGCCACTAGATGAAGAAGTCAGACCTGCTTAATGAAAAGACACAACCCTAATGCTCCTCGATTAGTATAAATGAGAGAGGCAGTCATTTAACAAAAAATCAGTCACTCATCTAGTGCGCAAGTTTTGGAGATAGCTGCAGTTACCAAAAGAAGGAGAGAGAGGTGCATTGCTCAGTCTTGGATATTCTTGGTGGTTTGGTCTTTTATATTGGCATTGTATTGGAAATCTATATTAAGGAATTTTTTACTGGGTTTTCTCCCCCATGAGGGTTTCCCAGGATAAAATGTTGTGTACCTTGTGATTGTATTTCTCTCAGTGATCCTGCTTATGCTATTATTGTCTAGTAAATTAAAAAGAACTTAATAGAAAATCTAAATTTAACAAACCTATATTTTAGAGACCAAGTGACAGGAGAGATCCCTCTCTGAACTAAAAAGGCTAGTTTTCATTTTTAAAGTGGTTTTGTGGTTACCTTTGTTATTTTATTCTTCAGCCAAAGAATTTACATAGTGCTAACACGAGAAACATCAAAACTTACTGCCAATGGCTCACCAGCCTAAATTTACATTTACATTTACTGTTGATACCATGGCTCACCAATCTATATGTATAATTAAAAATGGTTTCAGACCAGGGACATTACAAGCCTCACGGGACTAGACTAGGCAACAAACGGGGCCCTGTGTGACGATACCAGGACAACCAATGGGGGCCTCACGGGACATCCTATGCTTGACCCGTGGGAGTCTACTCAAATATGGTTTTATTAAAAAACCTTCTCCAATATGCATCTCTGAAAAGTCCCTCCTTCGCACAACTCTGCTACTCCACTTTCACTAAGAAATCACATCCTTGCTTGGTGATTAAATGAGAGGTTCTTGATGTGTATTTATACCCTTCCAAGTAACTTCTTTACTTGGTCTTTGATCTGACCTATAAATTTTTGTTTGTTACAAATTTTCTCCTTTACTTGACTTTAGGGACAACTTGTAACTTCTTTGACCTTAGAACTAGGGATTCTTGACCATACTTCAGGGCTTCATCTTTAAGAGGGCATAAATTCTCAATCGTGAGGAACCATGTGGCATGCCACCTATCATAGGAAACAAAATGACAAGGAATATCAATCTATGATGGTTTTGAATGCATTTGCAATGTCCTTCATGTTTGTTTTCTTCAATTAACTCTAGGCTTCATGACCATGCCTCTGAGACTTCTTATCCACTTAACCATATTTCCATAGCTTCTTGTAGACTTCTTCAAAGAGTCTTCCCATGAGGGCCATGCTTAAAGCTACCCCATAAGGGGACCACTTTGGAGACTTCTTCAAATAAACCCATCACTTCTAGAGGCTTATGGACTTCTGCTAGGGTTGACATCAATGAAAATTATTTTTCCAAGAATTCCCCCCCTTTGGCATTTATGGAAACACTCATACTCCCCCTATGACCATTGCTCCCCATGTCCTCATGCTTATGATATTTCTCTCCTTCTTTCATTATTTCTCTCCCCCTTTAACATCAACGGAAAAGAGTAACTCCCCCCGATGAATTCTCTCCCCTGTCTTATTTGCAAATGTTGTGTAGATCAATGTGGGGATTCTTATATATGCCTCCCTTCCTCTCTTCTGAGGCTTCTTGTCCATTGGTACTTCTTGGTGTAATCCACTGACGTATATTAAAAAATTTCATGTCAAAGTTCCTTCATTACTTGATTTTAAGTCTTCATGGCATATCATGTATTCATTGAGATGGCATCAATGACATAATAATTCCACAATCACCCCTTTGACAGTGTAACTCCTTCTGATCATTTCTCTCCCCTTATCTTGTTGTACCTCTCATGACTTTCCTTCATGTGACTCGCCAATTCCATCAGTCAATATGCTTCATTTATGAGTCATATTCTTTACTGAACATTCTTGATATAGGTGGATATTGGTGGCCACCCACCTACTCCACTGGCTCAAAGAACAGTTTCCATTTTGGTAGCTTGTTTTACAATTTTTTGGGTCCCAAACTTCTGGGGCCGTTTTGAGGCCCTAAATGACGTTTTTTGGGCTCGACAATGCCTGGTATGTATCGAAAGGTATATGTTAGGCTTAACGGAATATGTACTCCTTAGCTATACCTTTCAAATGATTTATTGAGCACCCAAAACGGAGATCGTATGCAAAAGTTACACCCTCGAGACATTAACATATCAACTACCTCCATCAGGGCCCACAAACGTTTTGGTGTTTCATATCCTAGGGTTAGGGTTTTTAATGTTTAGGATTTTATCATTTATGTTTTATGTTAAAAATTACTTTGGAGCCTCATTGCACTCATATTCTTGTGAATGAGCGCATCCATCACATCTCTTCTCATAGATAAACTACCACCATTCGAGCAAGTTTGTTTCAGTCTGCATTTTTTATAGTTTCAACAGGTTCTCTTAATTAATAGAAGTCAAGTTTTACTGTATCTATGTGTGTTTATTTTCTATATATATGTATTTCATTTTGTTCCATTTATAAATCTTGATCAGTGGTATCATAGCAGTCTGCTCTTTATTTGTTTCTCTGTGCATGTTGCCAACGAATTCAGGGTACAAGGAGTTGGGACTCGAAGTAGTTGAGCCCTTGCAAGACCGTCCTTGCCAATCATGATGGCCTCCCATGGAATAATAAAAGAGAGATGATGGAGCATGATATCCGATCCTAAATTAGTGCTTCATAAACTACTAATATAGATTCATTTAAACAACTTTTTTATTTCCTATATTTACCTAAATAAATTATCTTTAATGAATTAGAATTTCACATTCAAAGACAATAAACAAGCATTTAAAACAGATACAATACTTGTCCATTTGATAATGGATTTCACCCATCTTGGGCTACATCTTCGGGTTCACTTCAATCCACGAACCTGCTTTATTGATTCTCCTTCAAAGAGGGATTCTCTTTTATAAAAGGACTAATCAATTCTCAAGCAAGCATACAACCTTCTATCTCTCCTTTACAAAGGGAAAATTAATTCATCAAGAAATCCTACAACTTTCTATCTTTCCTTTACAAAAGGAATAATGAATCAAAAATCTCTCCCTTCCCTTTCCAAAGAGGATTTTAAATAGTTCTTCATTTGAGAACAACCTCAATATAATGAGGGAATATCTCTCAAGATCCCATAAAAGAGGATCTTGGCACCAGTCAAGGGATTTGTTTGAAAAAATATCTTAACCATGCCCATGAAGATCTCAACCTTCCATGAGACTCTCATATTTCCCTTGAGACTAGGAAACTAGAATCCTATGTATCTTTTTCCCTCATTAGTTTCCTTTTACAATGAATAATACAAAAATACATGAGAACCTAAGCTCAACATAAGTATTAATCATTTTAAATTTTTTCCATTTTCACAAACTTCAACAAGACATATATTTCGCATAAGAAATCCACTTGTCTTCATTCAAATTGCGCCAGAAATCTCCCTATAAGCTCTTCGTTGAACATAAAACTTTGGCAGCAATGGAGTTGACTTGAATGTGTTGAAATTGAATTTCCTCCTGGATCAAGATCCTTTTAAATTATTGCTAGAGGAAGTCCTCGTACAATAAAGGAACGAGATGATGGATAACTTTACATAGATCCTTCGATGACTGCCAACAGGCGGCGCATATTCATCAAGCAGCCACTTTGGAGGTGTCACCCCATTCAAGGTACAAATCAATTTTGATATCCCCTTATTTTAAGTCCTGATAGATGCAGATGCTATAGATAAATGGTTGAATCTACTAGCAGAGTATTTTTCGGTCCATAAATTTTCCAATAGAGAAAATATCACCTTTGTACTCCTTAAGGATGACCCCCATGTCAAGGATTGGTGGGAGAGTTATTGTGATCAAAAGGCCACTGAGGAATCTGCAATATTTTTGGTTGTACCCACTTGGGATTCTTTCAGGGATGTTATTAAGGAAAAATACTACCCTATTGGAAGCTATGATGACCAGTATATGAGATGGACTACATTGTGATAGGAAAGGGACCAGACAGTAGCAGAGTTAAAAAATATCTTCTATACTTTTCACACCAAGCTCAGTATCAAAGACTCTTAAAGACATATGGTGCTCAAGTACCGCAGATGTCTACATAGATACATCCAAACATAAATGGAGTTTCTAGACATCTCATCACTGGGTGTGGCTTATTGATATGCTATCAAAATCAAGAAGAAA
Organism: Picea engelmannii; assembly: GCA_009831015.1. Lineage (NCBI taxonomy): Eukaryota > Viridiplantae > Streptophyta > Pinopsida > Pinales > Pinaceae > Picea > Picea engelmannii. The sequence continues at coordinate 15,359 of ML829566.1, read as the reverse complement.
TTTAAACAGAAGAAGCAGGAGATTGGATTTGAAAATTCATCACAACAGAAGCAGGGAGAAGGTGGTCCCAACCCACAAAAAAAAGGACAGATAAAGGATTGACCCCCTCAAGACAACTAGTCCAAGCCATAAACAAAGAAAGGTAATGAGAAGATGAAGAAAGACATTACGAAGTGGTCTGAATTCCATAAAATCCCATGGAATAACACAGATTATTGTCACTCGAAGAAATCATTGGTGGTCGAGATGAAATCCTCAGAGTCAAAGGCAAGTTCAAAATCTGAATCAGATCCATACAAGGGGAAGTGGATCATTGATGCAGAACCCAATTCCACTGTCACTACCACCAAGTTCCATCCAAGTGAACCAGAAGAACCAGAGGAACGTGAACTCATTTTTCACTTGTAGTTGTGGGTGAAGGGTGCTCCGCTGCATTTCATTATCGATAGCGGAAGTCAAAAGAACCGGATCTCAACCGAGGTCATCAAGCAGTTGAATGTGTCGACAACACCACACCCGCGTCCCTACACCATAAGGTGGCTCCACAAAGGAAGATATCTATGTGTTAGCAACCAATGTCGTATTCCCTACGACATCAAGCCCTTCAAGGATGAGTTATTGTGTGATATTTCCCCCCTTGAAGTTTTTGATGTTCTTTTAGACCAACCATACTTTTTGAAATGACAGGTTGTATATGAGTCTATACCTCACAATGTTATTATTACTTTGGGTAGACAATTGTATAGGATACGAGAGGTAGCTCCTCCTACCACCATTTCTTTGATCTCTTCTAAGCAATGAGTGTTACGAGGAAAATCTCTCTATGGCTAGGGGTAAACCACAACAGACGGAAATGACTACAGAAATCAACTCTAATCTCAAGTATGATATATAGACAAATATGTTAACAAGACAATATAAGAGGCCTACCTCATCCAGACGTTCGATGAAGTCCACCGTTGAGAACTTGACTCAAAGCAATATGCCTGCAACTAGTCCTCAATAACCAAGCAATGCAAGCATATGGTGATAATATATGATGTTAGCACATTCAATAACATAATCCATCAACATTAATAAAAAATACATCCATGGAATAATAATTCAAATATTTGCAAGATATTAATTCGACAAGAAAAGAGTATTTCTATTAATATATAATCAACAAAAGTGAATGAGTTGCAGACTTCTGTGTCGGCACGGTTCGGAACCGAGAAACTAAGTTCCTTCTAGTTGGGCCTCCACCAAAGGAAAGCTCATATAAGAGAGACAATGAAGTTCTCAATCAGTAAGGGAAGAGCGTGGGGGTTGAACAATCTGTTTAGACTTAAAGGAAAAAGGGATGCAGACTCAATGTGAAGTGAATAATTTCTCCAGAGTAACTTTTCTCTCAAAGTTGAATTCTTTCTCACTTTTCCATAGCTCAGATTTGGCCCATTTATAGCCTTCAAATGGAACTCAAGGGTCGAGTCAGAATGTTTCCAGTATATGGAAGGTTAAGGATCATTGATCTCATGACGTGACATGGAAACCTGACACCATTTTTCAATTTTGGGCACATTTCCCAATGTACACGGGTTGTAGTGGTGCAACATGCATATACGCATGTTCTATAGTAGGAAAGGTGTGTATATGTGGAAAAATCATATTTTTATCTCTGGGATTTGCAAAAAAGGGACTTCAAGTCTGCATAGGGAAATGGAAAAAGTCCTTATGTGCAAGATTGCATGGGGTGAGGAAAATCTTGGTATAACATATGCCCCCTAATGTGTGAGGTCAGAGGAGTATCTGCAATGGCTGAAATACATTATAAAAACCCAGAAGTGGAGTAATGGGGACCCAACTGGAAGAACTATTCGCTCATTACAATATGTATTGACTTTGCATACATGGCTCCCAATTTGAATTACATTGCAGATCCATGTGAAAAATATACCAAACAACTATCCATGGCCATGAATAGGAAAATAGAAATGTGGTTACATGCCAAAGGTTGTCATGGTCACGAATGAGGCCCAGTAACACCAGTCTCAAAATAAATATGAATATATTTGTATACAATGGAGTACAATATGATCTCTCATGATCACTAAAGTCACACAGGTACTGGTCCAATGAAAAGGTAGTAACAACTTAGGAAAGTTGTGGCTATAAACTGATGTCTTCAAGTATTCTACACAATCTGCAAAAGGTGCAAGTCTACATCGTGTGAATAAAGGAGTTGAGGTCGAACACAATGATACTTCCTTTGATTATCGGTCATTGAGGTATATCGTTAACAAACGTGAGACATCCTATCAATTATGAAAGTAGGTATCAAGGCACTGCATACATTATTACAAGTGTGAATAAAGGAGTCGGGGTCTAACACTTGAAGAATCCATCGATCAGGAGACATTGATGTATTCCCAATTGTCGATGGTGAGAGAACCTGCCATTAATGTCTACAATCCTCTAGGTACTCATAGGACTCTAGGTATCATGTCCAGAATAGATGAGCTAAATTCGATGGAAGGAGACCCATTGAAAGGAGAGCATTAAGGCATCTCTCATCATTCAGCACAAGGTATAAAGTAGGAGCTTGCTGATTTGGAGGAAATTGAATGAAGAACATGTTCACGAACCAATGACCCTCTCCATATTTCATGTGTGCCAAGTGCAAGTGATACACGAAAATGACCCTCTGAATAGCATCCAATGAGGAAAATTGTTGACAAAGGAAAAGAAACAACCAATAATGCTAATGGAATCCAAGACACTGCACGAATCCCAATGTGTGAATAGATGTTTTGCCGTCAAACACAAGGGAAACCACCCAATCAGCGACCAATGATGAAATGTCGATTGTTGGGTTCAAGGTTACCTACCAATGAGGAAAGTAGGACCAGGGTGCGCAATAGGACTACAACTTCATGTGATTCTGAGACAAACTGAGGGTATGGCCGACATGAAAAGTCAAGATTTCTGAGGAATGGCCAACATAGGTTGATAGACATCCTTTGAACAAGATCATGAGACATATGGAAGACTCTAGCAGCATAGACTCAATTATGAAACCATGAGATGCAGGAGGCATCAATCAAAATCTCCATAGGGACTAGAAGAGTAACTAGTCGAGAGAGTTAACTCTCTGTAACAATCTCATCTTGATAAGGCCATGCTAAACCCAAAATTATTAAGACAAGTGGACTCAAAAAATTTGTGCTATGTTCAAAGACGACACCACTGCTGCCAATATAAGATAATACTCCCTTCCCACCCGTCTTTTTTTTGTTTTTTCATAGTCAAATGAATGTTATGATACAGAGGAGGAAACGAGTGTCGCAAGTAAGCAAAACTAGTTCCAGCAATGGAACATACCTATGCTCAATGAAAGGAGGTGCATGCGGGAGATCGACACTTGGGGGAATGTTCCCTCCTAGGTATAAGGTGTCAAGTTGTGAAGGATATAAACGAGGCTCTACTTGGTTGAGGATGCAAAGTTGTTGAGGAAAACGATTTATAACGCAAAGCGAGAATCGACAATAGGCTCAATATTGCAAGAAAGGGCATGAGATGCAATCACAACTTAATGCCAAAAAATGTCCTTTTTCATAATCTTAGTCTAGTTGGTTTGAAAAAGGGATAAAATTGTACTAAATAGACGTCCTTTCAAATCCAATTTACAAGTGTGGAAGAGACAAGTTCACTTGACAATCTTTTCTCTTTTTTGAAAATGAGTCGGAAAAGATCTTAACTAAGACTCGTGACCTTTCAAGTCCAATTTAATGAGCGTGAAAGGGACAAATTCACTCGTCAATATTTTCTCTTTTTTAGATGAGTCGAAAAAGAGCTTAAATCATACTCGCTTGGGAGTTTCTAGGAGGCATGTCATGGGGGAGGCCAAGGCTCCCATGCTGGAATTTTGTGAAAGGATGGAATCTTACGAATAGCTAACACAAGCTTGGGAAAACCCAAAGATCTCCAAGTCGAGCAGGATAAAGTGCTAGCAGAGGTTAACTTCTCCATGATATATCAGATAATGTCTCTTAATTGAAAGAACACAGGACGAGGCATTGGATACCCCACAAGATCATCCCAATCAAAGGGAACCTCTCCAAGACTTGGAGGGAGAGTACTTTGGGAGAGTAAAACTCTCTCTTGTTCAGAAGGTGCAGTACTAGAAATGTTAATGACATAGTATAGAAGGTATAGAACTAGAACTAGAAGAGTGAGATCGACCGAAAATTGCATTGGTGTGACCACTTCTTCAACCATTGGTTGAATAGGATGTGAGACGACAAGGTCAAGAGATGCATCACCCCCAAAAATAGGGGTGGTGTCAGTCGAAGATTGCATTGACACGACCGTTGGTTGAACAGGATGTGAGACAAGAAGGTCAAGAGATGCATCACTCCCTAAAAGAGGAGGGGTGTCAACTGAATATTGCATCGTTGTGATGGTTGTATCAACCAAGGAATATTGGGAAACCGAATATGACTCAGAACCCGGAGGGCCCCCGAGCAAGGACCACACTTCTGGTATCGGAGCAGTAGCAGGGCATAAATGAGTAAGGTGATTTCCTTCGCAAGTCCTGCAAAGGAATTTGGGCTTACATATGACACGTCTAGGTTTCTCAATCATATGAATGCCCCTAGCATGACTTTTAGTGGTTGGTGACATTCTCTCAGTATGACTGGCAGAGGCTGGTAGAAAATCTCCAACATGACTAGAAAAGGTTGGTGATAAATCCCCAACATGACTAGTAAAGGTTGGTGATGTATGTGCAGTGTGACTAGAAATGACTAGACGTGTGCCCCCAACATGACTTGCAGTGGCTGGTTGTTGGTATTAAACATGACTTGTAGAGGTTGTTGACCAATATCCAATATGACTAGCAAAGGTTGTTGATATAATGCCAGTATGACCTACAGTGACTAGAATTGTGGAAGCGGTGGGTTGTGGAATTTGAGACCAAGGTTTGGGGAAAGACTGGTTTTGAGACAATGCATGCCAAAAAGGGTCCTGGTATACACCCTGGACCTGTCCGATAGGATAGTATCCTCCTCCATATGAATTCATAAAGGGTTGTAAGGGCATTGACACTGAGGAAGCCACTTGTGAAGAGAAAGTGACATGACAATGGTTACTCATGTGAGGATATATGTTTCCCCCAAAAGAAGGAAATTTGTGAAGGGGGTTTCCCATATTATAAAAATAACTCCCCCTGGATGAAACACCATAGGACAGACGAAGGTCTTCCATGGTAAAATCGTTCGTAGGAACCGGCACAATGGAAGAAGGATATGTGGACGTAGTGTAATAAGTAGAATTACCACCCATTTGACCACTTTCTCCTGGAAAAGCAGATTCGTAGGAAGGAATATTCCAACCTCCTACCATAAGAGTTGTTTGAGGGATATGACTCCCAACAAATGGAGAGGGAGAATAAAGAGGCATCATGCCCCCAGACCAAAAACTTGGATTCGCATAAGGAGGTGAGAGAGAGGATGGAAAGTGTGAAGACATGTCTGGCATACCCTGAGAAAAATGATTACAGACCCGAGGCATTGACTGAGTACCATAATTATGCATACCATTATGAAAATCAGACAGAATTATCCCCATGAAATGAGTGAACGTCATGGGGGAGGTAGCGGTAAATGAGGGAGTCAAAGGAAATCCACTATCCATGATAATGAAAAATCAAGGTGCAATATAAGATCATAAGGTCAACTAATAATCAAAGAGCACACCAAAATAAAATAAACAAAAGGCCAATATGCACACAAACAGGATAAAGTGGTTGAAAGGGACCTTCCTCTCTAAAGTAGGTATGCCTTGCCCAGGAGGGGCATGAGACTTTGTTGCTAAAGACTGGAGGAAACGGAATAAATTATAAGGGCCTTCGTGGGCTTAACAACTAGTCGGTCAGATCCCCCAGGAGAGGTAATCCTCCATAAAGGTTGTATGTTTTCTGACCCTTATCTGACCTAGGGTACCTGCAAAATAACCCTTGCAAGTAACCTATGTGGTACCTAAGTCAAGCAACTAATCAACTAGGGTATAATCGATGCATAGGAGAATAGTCGTAAGTTAGGTCCACTGTATGGGCAGGGTAGAAAAGCCTGAAACCTTGAAAGCACCGCCTCTCACGGAGGTAGGGCACTAGCAAGATCCCTAGATATGAATAGATCCCCATAAATATCTCTGATGCTAAAAAGGTATCGAGGGGATATCCCTTCAACCGACCTCACGCGACCTCGTGCTTAACTCTGGTGTAAGCGGAGCCTCTTGATATTACCGATTATACAATGGATTTCTCCACTCCCTTGGTCAAACACATATGTTGATTTAATAGCCTTGGAGAAGTTTACCCACAAAATCCTATTCCAAGGCATTAAATCCTAAGCTAGTTTGTGCACCCTAGAAAATAAAATCATTAATAATCAATTTTAAATTATAGCGTTAATTTTAATGGCCTTGCTTACTCAAAATGTGCGGTCATGAAACTAATGATGTTATGACTCAACAAGTAAAATAAATGAATATGAATACAATGCAAAGTCCTAACTTCAATTTCCAATAAATGATATGCTTTAAAAATGCAATTTTCAATTCAATTATGCAATTCTAAATAAAAATGCAATATTTCTTTACATGCACTAAGATAAATGACAAAGACTCAAGAGATCAAAATGCCAATCAATGTAAAATGCCTAATATTTTTGTATTTTCAATATAAGAAAAATGAAAATGCAAGGAAAGAACAACAACTTGATATAAAGACTCTACTGTGTATAGACAGAGACAACCCAAGTAGGATATCAAGGAGAAAAACAACCATCCCAAGATGTAAGGAAAATCAAAATGAAAATATGATGAGAAAGACATCACCAAAAAATTTAACCAAAGACAGGTTTCCTATCATTCCACAGACACTTAACAGTCACTACAGAGACCCAAGAAGACTGAACAATCATCAAAACCTACCCAACAACCACCAAAACTAGAAAACAAGAAACAAAGGTTGATGTACGTGATTTTTCAAGGGAAAAGCACGTATGTACGCAACTTGCAGAAGGACAACATGCGTATGTACGCGACTGTCGAGCAAAAACCCCTATGTGTCAAAACACAGCTAGGTTAAGGAGAAGGTTGAAAGACTCAGACCTAGAGTGAACAGAGGCTGTCAAGTAATCATATGACAAGAAATTCAATATAAACAAGAGAAATCCAAGGAGAAAAACACTCCAAACCCCGAAAAAGAAGATTCAATCCCCAGTATGGTCGCCAATTCTGTTACGAGGAAAATAGATCTATGGCTAGGGGTAAACCACAACAGATAGAAATGATTGCAGAAATCAACTCTAATATCAAGTATGCTATATAGACAAATATGCTAACAAGACAAGATAAGAGGCCTACCTCATCCAGACGTTCGATGAAGTCCATGGCTGAGCACTTGACTCAAAGAAATATACCTGCGACTAGTCCTCAACAACAAAGAAACGCAAGCATATGGTGATAATATATGATGTTATCAAATTCAATAGCATAATCCATAAACATTCATAACAAATACATGCATGGAATAATAATTCAAATATTTTCAAAATATTAATTAGACGAGAAAAGAGTATTTCTATTAATATATAATCAGTAGGAGTGAATGAGTTATAGACTTCCGTGTCGGCACGGTTCGGAACCGAGAAACAAAGTTCCTTCCAGTTGGGTCTCCACCACTTCAATCCTCCACCAAAGGCAAGCTCATATAAGAGAGACAATGAATTTCTCAATCGGTAAGGGAAGATCTTGGGGGTTGAACAATGTGTTCAAACTTAAAGGACAAAGGGATGTAGACTCAATGTGAAGTGAATAATTTCTCCATAGTAACTTTGCTCTCAAAGTTGAATTCTTTCTCTCTTTTCCATAGCTAGGATTTGGCCCATTTATAGCCTTCAAATGGAACTGAAGGGTTGAGTTGGAATGTTTCCAGTATATGGAAGGCCAAGGATCATTGATCTCGTGACGTGACATGGAAACCCGACACCATTTTTCAATTTTGGGCATATTTCTCGATGTACGCGGGTTGTAATGGTGCATATTGTGTATACGCATGTTGTATAGTAGGAAAGGTGCGTATATGTGGAAAAATCATATTTTTAGCTTTGGGATTTATAAAAAAGGGACTTCAAGTCTGCATAGGGAAATGGAAAAAGGCCTTCTTTGCAAGATTGCATGGGGTGAGGCAAATCTTGCTATAACAATGAATGAAGGTCATTTCCCAAACCGGGAAATTTGTCTTCTTCCTGATTTTCTCTCAAAGTGAACAGAAGGTCACTACCACATCCATGTCCTCTACACAGGGCCTCTCCACATAGTAGATGCAGGTGGAAAAAATCATGGAATAATACAAAGACATCTTCTCCTCACCCTCCGGGGTACCATTGCATTGTCATTTCAAGCATTCAGTCAATCTAACCCCCGGTGCACCTCTACCAAATGGGCTTGTCTATCAATGCTCTCTGATGGAAAATGAGGAAATCAAGAGGCAGATCCAATATTTGCTTCAAAAGGGACACATATGACCCAACTCCTCACCCTGTAGGAGCCCAATTGTACTCGTGCAGAAGAAATATGAGACTTGGCAACTAAACATTGAATATAGGGCCCTAAACAAAATCACAGTTAGGAACAGGTACCCAATTCCCTGAACTGACGACCTTCTTGACCAGCTCAAGGGAGCCAAGTTTTTCAATAAGATTAACCTGAATTATTTCTACCACCAGGTCCCAATAGAACAGACTAATGTATGGAAGACTATTTTCAAGTCCAAAAAAGGTATTTTTGAATGGCTACTCATGCCATTTAGTTTGAAAAATGCTCCAACAACTTTCATGAGATTGATGGATGATATATTGCAGTCTTTCACCAATTATTTTTTCTGGGTATATATGGATGATATTCTCATCTTCAACAAGAATTAGGAAGAACACTTTCATCATATTCAACATGTCCTTCATACTCTGTGACAACACAAGCTATATGCTAACTTTGAAAAATGTTCCTTCGGCATGAACATGGTCTAATACCTAGGCTACATTGTTCATGTGCATGGTTTGAATGTGGATCCATCCAATATCCAAGCCATTTTTGACTGGCTAGCCCCGACCACACTAACCAAGCTTCAAATTTTTTTAGGACTTGCCAACTTCTATCATAGGTTCGTGTTAGGATTCTCCCATATTACATGGGCCCTTAGGCAAGTGACCACGGGTGGTGGAAAGGAAAAATCTGTGTGGGGGAAGTCATAACAGAAAGAGATGATCTGAAACATCACTTGTGCTCAGCTCCAGTACTCTCCTTACCCAATCTACAATAACCTTTTTCATTATGACTAATGCCTTGGATTATATCATAGGCGCAGTTCTCACTCAGCATGGTCATTCAGTGGAATATCATAGTGAGACACTATCATATGTCGTTTGTAAGTACCCCACCTATGATAAAGAAATGTATTCCATTGTGTAATTTTGTTGACAATGGAAGCACTACATTCTTGGGAAGGAGACAGTCATTCACACTGATCACAAGCTTTTGTACTTCATGCAGACACAAGTCAAATTGCAGAATGAATTCCGTCAAAATTGGTGAACATACTTGCATTAGTTCCATATCAAAATCAAATATAAGATAGGGAGCACCAATCATGTCATTGACTTCCTCAATCGACCTCCATTTGCAGCCTTAACCATGGTGCTCCACTCTTATGGCCATGAGGAATCTGAGTGGCCCCAACTCTACAAGAGATATCCTGACTTCGCTACCACTTACCAGAGGTTGGTAACAGGAATGACTGTCACTGACTTTTATCTTTGGGATGGATTGTTATGCCATCTGGGCCACCTCTATGCTCCTTCAAGCAGCGTGCGAAGCTAATTTGGGAACATCACTACAGTCGGATGGTAGGACATTTTGTCATGGAAAAGACTGTGGAATCACTACAGAAGCATTTGTATTGGCCAAAACTTCGTCAGGACTTAAAGATGCTGGTGATAGATGAATTAATAAAGAGAAACATGGAATGGGAAGAATTCATTACTTCTTCAAATTTTCAGCTTAACATTGATCCTACTCCACAGTCTAAGGTACAAAGCCCTCTTCAGGTTGACTAAATTGTATAGTTGGGGATGAATAAGAAATGGTAGAGCATCGGGTCTGATAAGAAAGATGAAGCAACAAAGGACCATGTAGAAGAAGGAGGATCTTCTCAGTCCCCACAAAGAGAGGTTTTACCTTTTCCAACTCACAGTCCAGTGGATACTCCTTCAACTAGAGCCACATGTCTGAGACAGAGAAAGTTATTGTTCTCTTCACCACCTGATGCATACAAGGTCAAGGCCAAGAGACATGTTACTAGAGCATCAACAAAATAGGAAATCACTATGGAGAAAGTGTTAGTGAGACCCCCATCAAGAGAAAGGGAAAAAGTGTACCTATCAAGAATCTCATTGAAATTGTAGACATAACTACTCCTCCAGAAAATCCTACCTTTAAGAGGATAAATAGACAACTTAAAGAGGCAAGGAATGAAATTTCCAAACTAAAAAGGAAGGATTTGGTTGAAAAGAAGAGTTAAATGAACTTATGGATATGTATCATGGAACTCTTGAAAATGCTAATTTTATAACTAAAAGGTTTTGACCTCTCCACAGGCAGCATAGAAACTTGTACATACAGAACATAGCCTACGAGAGTCAGATTAGAGGCTAAATATGGAGCTGCAACCTTTTAGAGAGGAGATGTCCAAGAATAATTTAGATATATTAGCTAAAGTTTCCACCAGGAGGAGCTCCAGAGTCAGAAAGTGATGAAGATGGACACCTTGACTCATACCATTTTTGACAGTTTTTTGTTTTGGTATTTTTTTAATTTGAAGATAGTCATGTTTGATAAGTAAGGATTTAGTTGAGAATGTGTTAAGATTTCCTATGTATTATACCACTATAATATATTATTATAGCAGTTGTTAATACTTGGGATAGTTTTGGAGTGTTTTTATGCATTTTCAAATAAAGAGAGCAGCTACAGGAGAGTTCGTAGCGCCTGGCGGTGCGAACTGGCTGATATAGGCTAGCACTACGAACTCTTGATCTGGAGGTTTTGGAGGAATCAACGGTTTCCAAATGGGAAGATAACATTATGACAATTGCTAGAAGTTCAGTTGAAGGCTTGAGGGACACCTGACCAAGGGAGATGCACTCATATCACATGTTATCAAGCACATTTAATATGATCAAGTAGGTTACCAGCATGGGCCTAATTTTTAGCAGTTTGTTACTTTTTTGTTGAACAACTGTAGTTACTCCACCTTTAGGTGTGGGAATCCTATGCAAGAAGGGGGATTCGAATTGTAAAGTTTTCATTGACAACCTAGGCTATAAGATAGACATTGAAAATCATTGAAGGGTTCGAAGGATTGTAATGAGACTCATACTTTTTTTGAAGTTATGAAGTTACATAACCATCTCTGGATTTTGTGTATCAGAACTAAGTCTTTTTTATTAATAGAAATCATTTTCTTTCCCATTATCTTATCTCAATATTACTCTGATTCTATTGTCATTTGAATGATTCATTTGATTTATTGTATCTGTATTGCAATGGAGATTTTGTTGTGATGATTCTATGGTTTTATCAGAGTTTATCTTTTGATTAAATAAGTTCTTATGTAAAAAGGTTTTCCTCGGATGTCTACTAGTATTTCCTGATGTTAGTGATATACATTTTCATTTTCTCATTAAGTCTTCTATCTATCCATTTTACTCTTTAAAACCCTAATCTAAGTTAGCCAAGACCTCATTTGTTGATACATCTTTTTTGGAACCTTATGTGATTTTCATTGTTCTAACTGAGTTTTGATCCATTTGACATTATCATAATAACTTATCTTTAAACCTATTGATGGGTGTTGAGCTTACGCTTTAGAAGTCAAAGTGTGACTTTCAGTGCTAATAGGTACAACCTCATCATCCTCTCAGACCTTATGGTTCTCGACGTCCTTTTGGACCTTATTTTATTACAAGACTTCATCTAGCTCACTCAAAGATAGGAAACTAGCCAGATCACATAGAACTGCGCTACTTCCAAATCTACACGGAGTTTGGGAAACTATACAGTTTACCAGTTCACACAAAACTGTGCTACTATCCAGTCCAAATGGAGTCTAGGAAACTAGCTCGTTTAGCCAGTTCACACAAAACTGCGCTACTACCCAATCCAAACGGAGTATGGGAAATCATCCAGTTTATCCAGTTCACATAGAATTGCACTACTACCCAATTCAAACGAAGTCTGGGAAATTATCTAATTTAGTCAGTTCACACAAAACTGCACTACTACTCAATCCAAATGGAGTCTGGGAAACTACCATGCCTGTAAATGACTACCCACTGATTCCACACAATGTAAGTTGATTCCCCCTAGAATCGCATATGTGACTCATCATTCCCTCTTATGAGGGAGGTCCTTCTGGACCACACCAAGCTTGTCACTGAAGTACTCAAACATTACCTTTAACAAAGGCTTGGTCAACAAATCTGTTATCTTCTCGTATATGCAAATATATTGAATCTTCACAACTCCCTTTTGCACCATATCTCAGATGTAATGGTACATTATCTCAATGTTCTTGGACTTGTCATGAAACAGAGGGTTCTTAAACAACTTTATACAACTATGGTTGTCATAAAAAATACAAGTCACCTCCAACTCAAGATCAAACAGTCCTGCAAGCAACTTCTGAAGCCACACAACTTTTCTACTAGCTGAACATGTTGCTATATATTCTACCTCAGCCATACTAAGTGCCACACTAGTCTGCTTCATGTTGAGCCATGAAATCATAGTTGAACCCAAACTGAAGCAACATCCTGGTGTACTCTTTCAATCTCTGACACTACCATCCCAATCTGAATCAACATATCCTTGTAGTCTTATCTTACGATATGAAACAAATAGGAGTCCAAATTCTATCATACCCTTCAGGTTCCTTAATACATGCTTTTTCGCAATCAAGTGAACACATATTGGTTCAACCATATACTAACTCAAAGTGTTCATCGCAAAGCATATATATGGCCTAGTATTTGTCAAATGCATCAATGAACCAATCATCTTCCTGTACATGGTGGCATCCACTGACTTTGAAGAAGTATGACTTAATAACTCCAGGTTCATCACCATCAGTGTGGTCATGCATTTACAATCCATCATTTTGAATATCTTTAGGATTTATACTGCATATTTTCCTTGGCTAAGAAAAATCTCATCCGGTTTCTGCCACACCTCTAGACCTGAGAAATAATGCATCATACCCAGGTATTTCATATCGAACTTTGATGCAATATTTCTCTTACACTCAGTAATGAGCTTCTCATTCCCTATTAGAAACATTTCATCCACATATAACAAAAATATCATTGGTCCAATATCCTCAACCTTGTAGTAAAGGTTGGGATCTGCTTTACTCTTGGTAAATTCCAAGCTCGTAAAAAAGATGTCAATTCTACCGTACCATGCCCTAGGTGCTTGCTTCATTCCAAACAAGGTTTTCTTCAATCTGCACACATGTGTTTTCCTGTGATGTGTCTTAAGACCTTGTGGCTGCTCCACATACACTTATTCTTCTACTACACCATTCAGTAAAGTTGTCTTCACATCCATTTGGGGTACCTTCCATTTCATTATTTTAGTTATCACATGTATATCTCTAATCGAAGTGTATATCACCACAAGAGAAAATGTCTCCTCATAATCCATTCCTTCTTTCTCAGAGAACCCACAAGCCAAGAATATTCCTTTGTACTTCTCGATACTACCATCTGCTGAATGTTTCGTCTTGTAGATCCATTTGGAACTCACAACTGATTTCTCGTTCGGTATCGGAACCACATCCCAAACATCATTCTTAATGATGGAATGGTATTCCTCAATCATGGTATCCTTCCATACTTTCTTCTTTGCAGCCTCTTCATAATAGGTACTCTCAACATCAATGATATCACATAACAATTCCATGTAACTGGAATATGGTCGAGGTTTCTATCTTTCTCTGAAAGATCCATCTGGAGCACCATACTTCTCGGCATCTTGAATAATCTCATGAGCCCAAGCTGGTCTTCTTTTCTTCGTACTCATTTATACAGGTATTTGTGTTTCTTTCATGTCATGGTCCTATGGACCATGATTTTCTAGCACAACATCTTATCCAGGTGGATATCGGTGGCCACCCACCTTTTCCGACTGGCTCAAAACAGTTTTCTAGCAATTTTGGCAATTTACTATTTTTAGCAGTTTTCAACTTTTGGGGCCATTTTGACGGCCCAAATGAAGGTTTTTCGATATCGAGGTTTTCAATGATTTCCTATGACATGGTTGATCCCCCAAAATGAATCTCCTCGATGATACCTTTCCAACGAGTTATCATATTCCTAAAATGGAGATCGTATGCAAAAGTTACGACCCCGGGAAGTTAATGTACTAACTTACCCAAACATGGCCCACATGACTTTTGGTGCTTCATCTCCTAGGTTTAAGTTTTTGGATGTCTAGGGTTTTTTTCATTCCTATTTATTGTAAAAAGGCCTTCAGAGCCTCATTGTAATCATCTTCTTGCGAATGCAAGTAGCCATCACATCTCTTCTCAGAGATAAGTTGTCACCATTCTAGCGAGTCTTTTACTCTGTATTTTTACAGTCTATATACATTTATTTCATTAATATAAATCATGTATTACTGTGTATATGTGTTTATAGTTGCATCTCTGATACATTTATGTTATATTATTGAATATCTGCGATATCTCTGTGCATTTCTTTATTATATCTCCGCTCTCATTTAGTGCCGAAAATAATCTAGATCAGTGGTATCAGAGCAGGTTGTTCTTGATCGTTTTTTTTCAGTGCATGTCCCTGACGAGGTCTGAGAATAGAAAGTTGGGTCTCGAGCTTGTCTCTCTGGAGGACAATCCCTCTCGCACACCCAAGAAACCCTCAATGGAGGAAGAGAAGAAAAACAACGGAGCAGACGATCTTATCAGTCTGTTGCTTGAGCAAGCTCTCACACGACAGACGGACGAAATGATGGAGAATTTTTCCCACATCCTTCAACGCCTGTCGATAGCAATAGGCACATATTCCTCATACAGCCACTTTGGAGGCACCTCAGCTTTCAAGGTACAATTTAATTTTGATATTCTGGTATTTGAAGGATAGATAGATGCAGAAGCCCTAGACAAATGGTTAAACCTGCTAGAAGGTTATTTCTCTATTCACAATTTTTCCGACAGAGAAAATATCACCTTCGCACTCCTTAAA